>LPNX011150991.1:248667-290775 GCA_001517045.1 Pseudotsuga menziesii
CAACAGATCCTTAATAGTTTTTATAAATATGTAATTTTTTTTATGAATAGGTCGCTAAATAGATTTTTATATGCAATCATGTCTACTCTCCTATATTTGATTTGGTATAGTTCAAGTGTGAGTTGAATGATCATGAAAGCTTTGTAAATACATTGTGAAATTTGAAGTTAGCAAGTGATGGAAAATCATGATCAAGGCACGTCAATTAAGTTTTCCCAATTTAAGGTTATAGCTATCTTGTTGGGTCTTGATCAACTCCAACAAGAAACATTTTTATGCATTAAATTTTAGTTAGATGAAGAATAATATAGGTGTAAGTGAAAGATGAAAGAAAAACATAGAAGCAACAAAAGGCAAAGTTTTAATGAAGTACAACAAGATGAATATTTTTTACAAAGAGGAACGATGAAAGACAAAGAAGGAAAAATCCAAATCAAGAAGTAAAATAAAAGGTATGCATTGTGATGAGATATAAATGGGTTTATATTTTGGGCATATGTGATGGAATTGTATTTTTTGGGCATATGATTTTGATTCCAACACGAATCAGAAGACTGGATCAAAACCCCAACTTCAAACCAGTAAACTAATTTGTATTAGCTTTTTTTAGGATTGATAGGTTCTAACTTTAGAGAGCCTCCAAATTTAGTGATCTACTAAATGTTCCTCCCTTTTTGAAGTATTGCGCAATCTTTGTTTCCGCAGTTCGGAAACCACTTTTTCACATGCGAGATGCGGGATATAGGATCCCCGTTTTCCCAAAAGTGCCTTCCGCACTTTCCTCCCCGCAATTCTGTTTCCGCAACATAATTACCGTAAGTGACTTTCTGCAATTCCAAATTCACCTTTCCGCAAGTCATTCTCTGTAATAGGAGTTCCCGCAATTTCTATTCCACACGTGGGTTACGGGTTGCAGGATGTAATTCTACATTTTCCAAAGTTTCGCTCCGCAATTCTTCGTCCGCAAGGTTCTTTCTACACCGTCGATCAATTGTGGGATGGCGCAGAACTATTGATTTGGTTTCATATGCGGGATGAACGTCCACCGTTGATTCCTTCTGCGCTCTTTTTCCACTGTTTGATCTATTCAGAGATCTGGTTTTCCTGTGCACAAATTGATCATTGAAAGGATCAATTTTTCCTACAAATTCTCTGCAAATTAATTACAGACTCCTATGTGAATTGAATCCTAATAGAAATTTAAAATCTACAGACTTAAATCAAGTCCAAATTCCATCATATGTACGCAGATTGTAAATATCTGGTTTTTATTCAATAAGATCAAAATTTCGGATACAGATCATTCACTCTCTTGCTATGCATACAATCACTCATTCAACCCTCACATTCATTCATTATTCACACACCTTGATCTAATATTTTCAAATTGATTTATAGTACTTTTGAAAACTATCATATCCGGCTAAGTTGGATCTAAAAAATTGATAAAAGAAAACCTAATTGACAAATATCAATCCTTGAGAGATCCACACGGGGATCAAGGAGAACAAAGGAAAATATGCCACTTATTGAAAGTAAAAACTAACCCTATCTAATTATCCATCTAGAAACTCGATTACATGGAAAGCTGACTCAATCTGTCAGTTGGACGTTGAACTGGATCGCTCATGAGCAAGATGCTCCTACATCATACTCCCGGGGAAGAAAAGAATTATCCATTAAGTCTTCAGGCTGTACATCATACTTCAAAATTTCTTGCTCTGTCATCCAGGCTGCATCTTTAGGAGGTTGATCCTTCCATTTGACCAGATATTGAAATAAGGTTTTGTTCCTGGTCTTTCTTAAGATTATTTTTTCAAGGATGGCTTTAATTTGAGGTTTTTCTTTCAATGGAATTTGTCCTTACCAATCTATAGCTGGATCATCTCTTTTCGAAGTCATGCGATCTGAATGAACAGCTGCATCTTTAAAAATATATGAATCTGAAACATTAAAAATTGGTGAAATTTGAAGGTCAGAAGGAAGTTCAATCTGATAAGCATTAGCAGAAAACTTCCTTAGAACTTTACATGGTCCAATTTTTTTAAGCTTCAGTTTATTATAAGTTCCTTTAGGGAACCTTTCCTTTCTTAGATAGTTCATCACTAAATATCCAACCTAAAAATTCACTTCTCTTCTCTTTAAATCTGTTCTCTGTTTATACTTTTCTGTACTTCCCTGTAATCTTTTCTTGATGGTTTCTTGTAGCTCATGCATACTAACTGCAAAATATTCACCCTCTGTACTTCTCTTTTCTTTCTTTACAAAATCTCTAAGCTCATACACACCCCTTGGATGCATCCCATAGACAATTTGAAAAGGACACATACATGTACTCCTATTAGGTGAATCATTATATGTGAACTTAGCCTGAGCTAAAGCCAAGTCCCACTGTTTTGGATGTTAGAATACCAGACTTCTCAGTATATTCCGTAAGATTCTATTTACCACTTCAGTCTGTCCATCAGTCTGAGGATGATAAGTAGAACTAAAAATGAGATTAGTCCCCAATTTCTTCCATAGACTTCTCCAAAAATGACCAAAAAAATTTGTATCTCTGTCAGACACAATACTCAAAGGAAAACCATGCAACTTTACAATTTCTGAAAAGAATAAATTAGCAGTGTTTGTTGCATCATTAGTATTTTTGCATGCAATAAAATGGGCCATTTTAGAAAATCTATCTACCACAACATAAACTAAAACATGACCTCTATGAGTTATAGGTAAACCTATAAACAAAATGCATTCTTATGGAATCCCAAGGCCTAGTTGGGATAGGCAATGGTTGATATAATCTTGTGTTCTGACTTCTCCCTTTTGCATGTTGACAGATTCTACGTCCTTCAATAAATTTCTTCACATCACACTGCATCTTTGGCCAAAAATAAAAAATTACTCACCATAGCAAAAGTTTTGTCTTGTCCAAAATGTCCTAAGAGACCTCCACTATGCTTCTCCTGAATTAAATTTTCTCTCATTGAACAACTCGGAATGCACAACTTACTGTTCTTGAATAGCAACCCTTCCTATAACATATAATCTAACCACTGGCTTCTGTTATGGGTAACTGGATTTTCACAGGAAGCATAAATATCTTTGAAATCTACATCCTCCTTATACATAGCAATTAAATTTTCAAATCCCAAAGTATTGATCTTAATTTCTTGCATTACCAAACTTACCCTACTCAAAGCATCAACAACTTTATTGGATTTACCACTTGTATGCTTGATAACAAAGGTAAAGTTCTACAAAAATTCTACCCATTTAGCATGCCTCTGATTTAACTTTGGTTGGTTGTTTATGAACTACAAAGCATGATTGTCAGAATACAAAATAAATTCCTTAGGCATCAAATAATGTCTCCATTTTTTAAGAGCTTGCACAACAACATATAATTCCTTATCATATGAAGAATTTTTATGTTTATCTTCATATAATTTTTCACTAAAATATGCTACTGGTCTCTTCTCTTGACTCAAAACTGCTCCCACTGCTATTCCACTAGCATCTCTCTCCACTTGAAACACTTTATCAAAACTCGGTAAATCCAAGATAGGCTTCTTAGTTATTCTATTTTTCAGCAATTTAAAATTCCTATTAGCTTCTTTAGTCCACTTGAAAGGCTGTTTACTTCCTCTGAAAGTATCTATTAAAGGTGCACGAACCTAACTGAAATTCTAAATGAACTTCCTATAGAATCTAGCAAGTCCATGCAAACTTCTTACCTCAAAATCATTTCTTGGTATCGTCCAATTTAAAATTGCCTGCACTTTATCAGAATCCATTTTCAGTCCTTCTTCTGAAACTACGAACCCCAAATAGACCAACTATCTCTTTAGAAAACTACACTTCTTCAAATTAATTAGTAGTTTCTCCTTCTGCAAAGTTCTCAACACCAAATTAAAATTCCTTAAATGTTCTTCTTTGTTCTGACTAAAAATCAGAATGTCATCTAAATACACAATCACAAATTTTCCAGTAAACTCCTTCAAAACTTCATTCATTAATCTCATGAAAGTACTGGGTGCATTTGTAGGTCCAAATGGCATCACTAACCACTCATATAGACCATCATTAGTTTTAAATGATGTTTTCCATTCATCCCCTTCCCTTATCCTAATCTGATGATATCCACTTTTTAAATCTATTTTGGAAAAATATTTTGAACCACTTAAACAGTCCATCAGATCATCAATCCTGGGTAAAGGAAATCTATACCTGATAGTGATTTTATTAATTGCCCTAAAATCAGTACACATCCTCCATCCACCATATTTATTTAGACTTAGCACGGTAGGTGTAGCACAAGGACTTAAACTTGTTGTTTGATTTCGTCATTTTCTAGAGGATTCAATCTGTATGCTGCTTTGTTAGGCAAACTTGCACCAGGTATTAGATCAATGTGATGACTAATACTTGTTAGAGGAGGTAATTGACTTGGTAACTCATCCACAATAATATCAACATGTTGTAGCGTCCCCGACCCCCTGACCAATGAAGGGGGATGCTACCAAGACATTAACCATCTGGACAACTGCCCCATGAAGATGCATGTACATAAAATGCTAAAGCAAAATGATTTGAACTAGAACATGCATAAATGATTATTTATCATAAAATGGAAGCAAACACACATTCATACAAGTATTCAACATGTTCATCATATTCATTAAACAATAAATATAAATACAGAGACGAAATGGTTAAGAATACTTATCTTATAAAGAATTTGTCCCGAAACCAGCTACGTCGCTGCAACGTTCCACCCAACCATAGGACAACGTGCTCCTTAATCTCTCAGCAACACTACCACCCCTGAGCCGGGAATGATTCCCCAAGGAATAAGGAACTAGCAGGCTTACACATAGCCAAGGTTAAAAAAACATGCCAAGCCAACACAGTTGGGTTTATCAGGCAAACGATGGATCAGCCAAGCCAACACAGTTGGGTTTATCAGGCCATCTAGGAGCAGGGAAAGGCTAAATGCTAAGCTGGTGAGCCCATTACAAAGCTAGTAACACCTACACTAGAACTAGCCTGACTTCTAAGACACCCACACACACCCAACACAAGGAATCAGTCCCTTCTCTGCTACACAGTCCCTCAGGCCCTGACTTCCCTTCCAGTGCTATTCAGGGGTTGTGGAGAAGAAAGCCAGCCCTCTAGCTCTATCTGTGTGGTTTCCAAACACACCAGGTTTATCAAGCAAACCAATCCCTCATCCCTGCCCCCAACACAGTCCGAAGACCAACCATTACATGCATGCAAACAAGCGAATCACAGCTTGAATAGGGAAAACAATTCTTAAGCCATTCTTGGCCCTATCGTGGCCAAAATGACTCCAAAACAGCTTACAGCAGTCCCAAAATGTAAAACAGACACAACCAGCAACGTGGGGAAACAAGAGCCCATGCTCAATAATGAAGTCACCGGGGAAGCTTACACAGTCCGAAGATGGAAGAGAAAATACAGGTTCTCAGCTGGGCAGGGTAAAAACATATACACAAGCCACAAATCGTTAAGGAAAACATACACACAGTAGAAAAACGTGAATGGCCCTTCATAGGGAAATCATGGGTGAAAGAACATGGCTCCCAGCTTGCTGCATGAGTAAAAACTAGGAAGATTACTGTGCATGAGAATGATAAAGAATGGAGTATGGTGGTTGTCTCCCTGCGTGAGGAAAAAATGATAGCGAATCCCAATCGACGCATGAGGATGAGCAATAATGGAGTGAATCCCCATTGGTTTTCCTGCCTACATGAAGATAGAAAGTATACTGGTGGAGTGGGCATGTGGGAAAGGACTGACAATCCTGCCACCCACCACTTCCCAGCAATAACTACCCTCAACTAACATCAGCAGTTTTGAATGGGTGGTTGGCACATGGCTTTTTCCCCATTGGTTCAAGGTTTAACAATTTCCCCCCTTATCCTTGGGATAATCATGCCCTTTTATATATGGTTGCATTGACATAGTTGGTTGGGTTCATTTAATTAAAGATGCATATTTACATGATGACAAAACTTAATATATGTCGTGTACCACAATAGACCATCGGCAACGATTCCAATCGCTGAAACATAACACAACCAAATCGATGGTGGGGCTTTTTCCTTTAGCTCCACACCACGATCAATTATAATATATACATCACATACATTTAATGCAAACGGGGTCAAAACCGGGGTGTTACACATGTTCATCAAGCAAAACTTTAACTTCATCTGGAAAAATATCTAAATTTGTAGAATTTAAAATTACCTTTGGCTTACCAACAACAACAAATTGTAAATCTTCTTCTTTCTGAACTTCATGTAACAATTCTTTTCCAGTCATCAACAGAATGCTTGATCCTGAACTCTCCTGAACTTCTTCATCTTCCAAGGGTGACAAAGTATGTCTCTTCCCATCTTTCTCCAAAGAATATGTATTCTTTCTCCCATCATGAACCACTTTTCTGTCATATTTCCATGGCCTCCCTAAGAGTATATGGAACACATCCATAGGCATTATGTCACATAAAATCTCATCCTTGTAAGTACCAATCTGAAACTCCACATTACATTGCTCATTCACCAAGAGTTGATGTCCTTTTGCAACCACGACACTTTGTAAGGAGTGGGATGCTTAATCCTCTTCAATCCCAACTTCTCTACCATCTCCGTGGAAACCAAATTATTAGTACTAACACTATCAATAACCATTTTACAACACTTAACTTGTGATTTACACCTTGTTCTGAACATAATTTTCCTTTGAGTTGGTTCATGTGCTTGCTTCTCTGTCTTCACCAAGGCTCTTTTCAACATAAGAGCTTCTCCATCCTCTGGAGGGTTATCCACCTCTGTTTCTTCTTTTTCTTCTTCTTGAGCTTCTGTAACATTGACATTTCTCTGACCTGTAGATTTATTTCTTGGACAATCCCAAGACATATGTCCAGTTTATCCACAAGTATAACATATCACTTCTCTATTTCAACCTCTTCCTCTACCTCCTCTGAATCCTCCTCTCTGGAATGAATGACCAGTACTGTTAGTACTTTCAGACTCATCTTTAGAATTCCTACTTCCTCTGTTTGGAACACTCCTGCCCCTTACCATGTTCTTTCCTCTATTTCTCTGATTTTGTTTTCTTAGGAATTTTTCTTCTACCTTCAGAGCTACTTGATATGCATCTTCTATAGTTTTTAGATTTAATAGACTGATTTCATCATGTATTTCATACCTCAAAACATTGATATACCTATAAAATCTTTCTAGATTGTCTTCTACATGTCCAGATCTAATATTCAGTCTAAAAAACTCTTATGTGTATTATTTAACTGTCGTAGCTTTCTGTCTAAGGTTTTGTAATTGTCTAAGAATATTCAACTAATAGTATTTAGGAATAAACTGAATTTTAATTTTATGTAGCATCTTATCCCAAGAATTATTTTTTTCTTACCTATTCCTTCTCTGTAAATATGTAGATCATCCCACCAGATCGCTGCATGTCCCTTCAGTCTGGTAGCTGCATATCTCACTTTCTTCTTGTCTTCTATATCTTCAAAATCAAAGTACTTACTCAGAGAATTTATCCAATCGATAAGTTCTTCAACATTTAAATTACATGAGTACATTGGCACTCTGATTCTGGGTCTACCACTAGTCTTCATCAACATTTTCAGAATTTTGACTTCTTCAGGGTCTTCTTCTTCTTCCTCAGAGGATTCAAATTCGACTTCTTCATTACTGTCATCTGAATTTCTCAGTTGTTTATTTATTTCCATAGCTTCTAACCTTGCTTCCATTCTTCTCATATTTCTCTCCAATTCTGTTTCTGCAGGCTGTCTTCCTCGACCACCACCTACAACAACTCCATGCGTGCGTCCTCTCCTTGCCGACATTTTCTTCATAATCTCAATCTGTCAATTGAACAATTTCATAGAATTCCTCTTCTTCTGATCTGATACCAATTGATTCCAACACGAATTAGAAGACCAGATCAAAACCCTAACTTTGAACCAGTAAACTAATTTGTATTAACTTTTTTTCAGGATCGACAAGGTTCTAACTTTAGCAAACCTCCAAATTTAGCGATCTTCTAAATTTTCCTCCCTTTTGGTAGCGTTGCGCAATCTTCGTTTCCGAAGTTCGGAAACCAATTTTCCACATGCGGGATGCGGTATGCAAGATGCCCATTTCCCCAAATGTTCCTTCCGCACTTTCCTCCCCGCAATTATGTTTCCGCAAGCAACTTTTCGCAATTCCAAATTCGCCTTTCTGCAAGTCAGTCTCCACAATAGGAGTTCCCGCAATTTTGATCTCGCAATTTCTATTCCAAATGTAGGTTGCGGGATGCGATTCTACATTTTTCAAAGTTCTGATCCGTAGTTCTCCGCCCGCAACGTTCTTTCCACACCGTCAATCAATTGTGGGATGGCACATAACCATTGATTTGGTTTCAGATGTAGGATTAACGTCCACCGTTGATTCCTTCTGCGCTCTTTTTCCACCGTTTGATCTATTCAAAGATCTGGCTTTCCTGTGCTTGAATTGATCACTGAAAGGATCAATTTTTCATGCCAATTAATTACAGACTCCTTTGTGGATTGAATCGTAATAGAATTTTAAAATCTACAGACTTAAATCAAGTCCAGATTCTATCATACGCACGCAGATTGTAAATCTCTGGTTTTTATTTAATAAGATCAAAATTTCAAATACAAAGCATTCAATCTTTTTCTATGCATACAATCACTCATTCAATCCTCACATTCATTCATTATTCACATACCTTGATCTATTACATTCAAATTGATTTATAGTACTTTTGAAAACTATCAGATCTAGCTAAGTTGGATCTAAAAACCTTATAAAAGAAACTAATCGACAAAGATCAATCCTTGAGAGATCCACGCGGGGATCAAGGAGAACAAAGGAAAATATGCCACTTATTGAAATTAAAAACTAACCCTATCTAATTATCCATCTAGAAACTCGATTACATGGCAAGTTGACTTAATCTATGAGTTGGACGTTGAGCTGGATCGATTCTGAGCAGGATGCTCCTGCATCAGATTTGTACCGTAGAGTGATGTTGACCTTGATATTGTTTTTTTGTTGTAAATTTAGAGTCTAATCTATTGATTGAAAATAATAGTACAGGTAAAAATATAGATCATGATGGAAGTTATGCGAACTAAATGTAGCAGAGAGAATTTTGAAGCCTGCCCCTCTCAGGAATTCATACTTTTACAGTCAAATATATCCTCCCTATGGAAGGGAAAACATATCATAGTGATAACAAAATAAACAATATTGAAGCAAAAAATCTGAGTGTTACAGTTGTAATTAACTAGTAGGGCTAGACCTAAATTAACCATGAGAGAGGTAAACCAAAAACCTAGGAACTTGGACTTATGTTTTGGAGGGATTCTCCTCCTGAATGGAAACACCAAAGCTGAATCTGACCTGCATTTTTGGTTGTCCTTCCATTGGGGGAGCCGGTGGGTTGACATAAATCTCTCTGCCATCCTTTTCAGATCTCTTAGAGATGATGTTAGTATCCTCCTCACTGCTCAATTAGCTAGTGCTAAAGGGATTCCTCTTAACCAGGAGCGGTTATGTTTTCCTATAATCTGCAGCAATATTGATGGTTTCTTTACATTGCAAGGTGTCTAGCATGGTCCTCATAGGAGGAGGAGGAGGCTACTGATCTATGTCCAAGGGAGTCATAGGGAGAATCGAGGAGGGAGCCAAGGGATCATTCTGAGTACCTGTAAGACAGAGGATAATCCTAGCGAGGAGGTTCTTTACCACCCAAAAGTTATGTCTGTGCAATACCATTCTATTCGCTGCAAAGCGGGTGCCCATGAGCTCATCATGCCAATCATCCATGAGCTGATAGAGATGGTTTGGGATTTCCACGTTGTATCCATTAGTATTTTCCTGAGTAGTGAGAGTTATAGCAGGAGTTTCTAGGACCTCCACGTCCCTTCTTGGGTGTACCTCTTAGTTTGTGAGACATCTTCAGGTGAACCAAAAGAACAGTGTGGTGTCAGCTCTAAACATTGGTTGAGAAGGTAAGTGCAGGAGGATGGAATCTAGCACCCTACAAAGTCGTCACATGCTCTGCAGAATTGTCGGCCTTCACTAAAATGTGTCGGGAGGAACAAATGAGGTAAGGGGTGATGAACAGGATGCCCATATGAGGGTTGCACGGAACGTGAGGTGCAATTAAATTCTCTATAAATCTGCATAGTGGAGCACAATACCGAGTGGCAGAGGGAATGTCACCTCACACCAATAACTTGGAGAGCCCACACATATTAAGGGAGGGGATGGCCTGCATCATTAAATACTTAATGATGGGAAGTTTTGGGAGTGATGTCAGGGTACAGTTATGTGTCCCTACAAATTCTCTTGCTCCTCCTTTAAGCCACGTAACCACCTGCATCCAGGTGTAACCTTGATATTGTTTTAAAGCATTGAAATTATTATTGTATCTCAGATAAAATGTTGTAATGATGCATATGTTTTGTAGGGGGTGCATGATCAATTGTACCCAACACCCTAGAAATTTTTGGTCCAATATGTAAAGATTAGCCATAGGAAAGTTTAATTCCCCATGCGTTTTGTAAGTAATGTTGAGTCAAGCCCTATTAATGGATTATTATAGTCCCATATGTATTCATGTAGCATGTATTCGTCTTATGCATAAAGAGGATGTGGCATCAAGTTGTGGAATCAACTACTCATATAGGTATGGGGGTGGAAAGTGGACTCATATCTAATATTAATGGTGAATCAAACAAGTTGAATCTTCAATTGAGGGGGGAATGTGAGATGGAGTAATCATAGTGTGAAGGACCAAGTTATAATCTTAGAGTGTGAGGGACCAAGGTATGATCAGATAAGATTTTAACATGTTGATAAAGCATGTAGGAGAAAATTATTCCTAGAGAACTAATGACCATAACATATGGAACCCATGTATCTCAGTAGATGGATATATTTTTATATGGACATCAATGATCAATTGTTTGCAAGTACAAAATGGTAGAAGCAAAAAGTTCAAGTAGTAATAAATTTTATGCAGGTAGAAAAGAAAAAGCATAAAGTTCAAGGATGAATCCCATAGTGAAGGAAGCCCAAGTGACTATGTGCATTGTAAATAATTTTCCCCATCATGATGGTTCATGGTTAGTTGAAACCACTTGTGTGTGAGGTTAGTGTTCAATCAAAACCACTTGTTGATACATATGGAAGTTCGCGGTAAAGTGAAACCACTTGATTTGAAGATGAATGTTGAACACCTGCACAGAAATATCTAGGTGGCGAAAGAGAACACGCAGCTTGCAAAAAATGGAAGATAGTGAAAACCAGAGAGAAGGAATAAAAATTTATGTATTAATATGTGAAATAAATTACAATATATAATATCTACCTTGAGTAGCTCTGATGAGGAAATGCGCCATAGTGGTGGTCTAGAGAGATCTAATACATGATGTCAATTAAGGCCATAATAGGTCACCCAAAAAATAATGCAACTAATGAACATTGAAATAAAATGAGGAAAGAAGGAAAACCTCATGGGAACCGCCCCCCCCCCTCAAGATACAATGTAGCAAAAGAATAAAAATACAGTTGCTAGGAAACTATGTCCTTCAATCCAAGACGATCTCGCAGAGAGTGAAACTTCTGTTGAGTCAAGGTCTTGGTAAAGATGTCGAAAGTATATTCAGCTAAAGGAAATAACTAAAAGTCGATGATCCACTTGTGTACCAAATATTTTATGTGATGCATGTGGATCTCTATGTGTTTCGTCAACTGCCTCTGTAGTGGATCTCTGCAGAACTTCAGAGTGCTCTGGTTATCACACCATATGACAATAGGTGGTTTAAACTGGATGCCCAAATCAATGAGACAATGTTGTAGCCACAAATCCTGAACAATTATGTTGACTACCCCTCTTTATTCAACCTCGGCTGAATATAGAGGAATAGAAACATGCTTCTTGCTCGACCAACAAATGCTCCCTGAACCTAGACCAAGTGATTACCCATATGTGGACTTGCGATCAATGCTAATGCAAGCCCAGTTAGAATTAGTGAAACCTATGAGATCTAATGCAAAATATGTTGCATAGTGAATCCTAAAGGTGATGGTTCCCTGTATGTATAGAAGGATCTTCTTGGAAGTGTTCCAATGTAGCTCATGTGGCTCCTGCATGAATCAAGAGACTGCCCCAACTGCATACGATAGGTTTGGTCTAGAGTGTGTAAGATACAACAAGCTCCCCACTAGCTATCTGTATAGAGTGTTGTCAACTAATGGAGTGTCCCTCCATCCTCAAGTTTGACCCCAGATAGGAAAGGAGTCGGTTCAAACTTGTAGTCTGCCATATGAAATCTCTCTAGGAGATATTGAGCATACTTGGCCTGAGGTAGTTTGATTCCTAAGGAATCGTGGATTATTTCAAGACTAAGGAATAAATGTAATGGACCCATGTCCATCATTAAAAACACGTCATGCAAAATCCTCTTTACTATAGTAAGTGATGAAGTCGAGCTTCCAATGATCAGCAAATCATCCACATATAAAACTAGTAGAAAAAGTGAGTTATTTGTCCTAAGCATGTATACATTCAGATATGAATTACACTATACAAATTTTTAGGACAATAGGTAGGAGTCCATATTATCATCCCATGCTCATGGGGCTTGCTTGAGGCCATAGAGAGACTTCTTCAGTCTACAATCCAAGGATGAATCTTGTATGAGGCCTTGTGGCTGCTCCATGTAGATCTCGTCAGAGAGATCACCATGAATAAATGCATTCTTCACATCCATTTTATGAACTTCCCACATCCTGGATGCCGCAATGGCAAGTACCAATTGAATTGAATCCATGTTTGCTACTAGAGAAAAGGTCTCATCATAGTCTATCCCATGAACCTGCTGAAAAAATTTGGAAGCTAGCCTGGATTTGTATCTATAGATTTGTCGATATGTTTCATTCTTGGTCCTATAGACCCATCTTCATCTCACAATCTTCCTGTCTGGAGTAAGTGGAACCAGATCCCAAGTCTGGTTCTTGAGGAGAGATTTTTACTCCACCTGCATAGCATCTTCCCAGAGGGGATTCCTTGCAACCTCTGCATAGGCCCGCGGGTCTGAAGATAGAAATGTGTAACAATGTATGGGAATAATTGGTTCAGTAGCTATGAGTGCATGAGAATGCTCCTCAAACTGGCACTGCATCCTTCTCGAATCCACTAGATCCCCCACAAGGTCACCTACATCCTTTGGGTTTGTATGTGCATATATCTCTCTTACACTCCTTGTTCTCTCAGGGGAGATATGATGTGGATCAGCCTCTTCATTCTCATGTTCTTCGTCATGTTCGGAAATCAAATCTGAATGAGTAAACTCATCATCATGGATGTTTGGTGTAGGTATATGAAAAAAGGTCTCTGCATGTGAATCCAATGGTGCATGCAAGGGGATTTCCTCAAACTGGATGCTTTGATAAAGAGCTTTCCTATTGAGGGATCAATCAAACTGTAACCCTTCACATCATCGAGATATCCCATGAAGATGTATGTGGTGCTCCGAGGATCTAATTATTTCCTCTTTCCAGAGGGTATGCAGGCCCATGCATGTGATCCAAATATTTGGAAGTGGGTGACTTCCGGTTTGCAACCGCTCCATCCCTCAAAAGGATTCATGTCCTTGACAGATCTATGAGGAGATCAATTATATATGTAGTTGGCATAGTTAAGTGCCTCAACCCATAGTTTAGAAGGAAGAGACCTTGCATGAAACATGCAAGAGGCCATATCTTTGAGGGATTTGTTCTTCCACTCAGCCACTATGTTCTTTCATGGAGTGTATGGTATTGTGTGTTGCAACTGTATACATGCATCTGAACAAATATGTTGAACATTCATGTTCACATATTCCCCCCCATTTTCTTTGCATAGGATTTTGATCTTTCTCGCAAACTGATTCTCTGCGAGTGCTTTGAAGTCTTTGAGATGCTAAAAAAATTTGTATTTCTTCCTGAGAAAATACACCCAAGTATTGTTATATTTTTATCATTCAAGCTAGCATTATGATCTTAGGATCTTTAACTGATAGAATAACATTCACAGCAATAAATACAAGAGATAAGGGACGTAAATAATTTTCCTCGGGGAAACCATAAAGGAGAAAACCCCGCAACTTCCTTAGAGATAGAATCAGCACCAAAAGTAAAACCCAAAAACATAAAGATGATCTCCCGACAGTAGTAGCCTCTTTCTTGTCCCGACAACTTCTCCTCTCACTCATGCACCCCAATGAGTGAGTGTGTGTGTAATAAATAGAGAGGCTCAATCTCTATTTATATTCTTTCATTCACTTAATGTCCACTCCAACATGTCGGCCTCACTTAACAATTACTTACTAGAGCCGGCATCTCTAGGAGAGTCTAATAACCTTAGTGCCCCACAACTTGTGGGGAATTTTCCCTCTGATCAACAAGGAGGGTTAACCTTGACTTAGATGGTGGGGACTATTGCCTCGACTTATAATAACTCACCTAGGGTCGACTTCTCTAGGATATCCTAATAACCCTAGGGCCCCACAACTATGGGGACTTTAACCCTTGAACAATAGGAGGGTTACCCACAATGATTGAACATGACTTGTTTACATTATAGAAACTCCCTATAGGAACATCAGGGCATTACATGTCTCAAATACATTACAGACACTTCCCAGAATAAACATCGGGGTACAATACATAAGAAATACAAGTGAATACATTCCGAGGTTACAATTACATCAACACTCCCTCTTAACTAGGAAGGTATTCTCTAGACACAATTTATCAGCACAATTCTTCTTCTCTGTATCATCTAAATCATCGTCAAGTTCTCACCATATTCATCTTCAAGTCATCTTCATCTGGATTTGGATCATCACTCGATCTGGATCATCATCACTGGATCTATATCATCACTCGATCTAGATCATCATCACTGGATTTGGATCATCACTGGATCTGGATCATCATTACTCGATCCAGATCATCATCACTGGTTCTGGATCATGACTTGATCTGGATCATCACTATTGGATCATCACTGCTGCATCATCATCACTAGATCATCATCATGGGTGCTATCTCATTATTCTTCTCGTCACAGGAAGTTCTACAGAGCCAGCCCTTTTTCATGCTGGTTGTAGGCCTAGCCTCCATGTAGGTATTTTCTAGCACTTATATCTGACCCTAAGTCAGAATGGCATTCCCAACACTTATATCTAATCATGTAGGAACTAATCCTATAATCACATCAGAAAGGCATGCCTAGCACTCACATCTGACCATGTGGGAACACATCCCACAACCTTGTCAGAAAGGCCCAGGATTCACATCTGATAACCAATGTTAGAAAGGCTCAGCACTTATATTCGACCATGTGAGGAACCAATCCTCCATGTCAAAAGGGCTCTGCACTTACATCTAACAACCAATGTCAGAAAGGCTTAGCACTTACATTCGACCATGCGAGGAACCAATCCTCCATGCTGAAAGGGATCTGCACTTACATCTGATGATTGTAGGAACCCATCCTACAAACACCTTAGAATGGCTCTGCACTCACATCTGATCATGTAGGAACCAATCCTACAGTCATATTAGAATGGCCCTCAGTCCCAGACTGAGCTTTCCTAGTAACTGACCAGGTGCCTCCATTCCAAAAATGGCATTCAATGCTTATATCTGATCATGTAGGAACCAATCCTATAGTCACATCAGAATGGCTCAGCACTCACATTTGACATGGAAAGAACCAATCCTCTCACCATTATAGAATGGCTCAGCCCTTACATCTGACCATGGAAGGAACCAATCCTCTCACCATGTTAGAATGGCTCACGGACTCATCACTTCCCTTTGGAGGCAGCCTCGATCTAGAGAACACCAAGCTTCTCCCTAAAGTACTCAAACTTCACTCTGGTTAAAGGCTTTGTCAACACATCAACTATCTGTTCATCCGTCACAACATACTAGAGCTTCACTGTTCCCCTTTGGACCATATCCCTAATATAGTGATACTTGATCTCGATATGCTTCGACTTGTCATGGAACACCGGGTTCTCCAAAAACTTCACACAACTCTGGTTGTCGCAATGTACACAAGTAGCATCCAACTGGAGATCAAATACATCAGACAGTAGCTTCCTTAGCCATATTGCCTCACAACTAGTTGAACAAGCTGCGACATACTCTACTTCAACTATACTCAGTGCCAAACAGGATTGCTTCCTGCTAAAATAAGAGATCACACCTGATCCCATACTAAAGCAACACCTTGAAGTGATCTTCCTATCAATGGCACTACCTGCTCAATCTGAATCAACATAACCTTCCAGGTTAATCTTTTGATTCACCTCATACTTGATCCCATAATACCCTATACCCTTTAGGTACCTCAGAATATGCTTTGCAGCAATCAAGTGAACATGTCTCAGATCTATCTGGAATTGGCTCAAGGTGTTCACAGCAAAGCAAATATCTTCTCTCGTATTTGTCAGGTACATCAAGGACCCAATCATCTGACGATACATCGTGGCATCAACTGCTTTTGATGAAGCATCACTTAATAGATTCAGGTTCGATGCCATAGGTGTGGTCATGGCCTTGTAGTCCATCATCCCGAATCTCTTCAGTATCTCTACTACATACTTCCCTTTTCCAAGGAAGATTCCATCTGCATTCTACCACACCTCCATTCCTAGAAAATAGTGCATCGACACATAACAAGAGCATCACTAGTCTTTCACCTTCAACCTTGAAGCAGAGGTTGGAATCCGCTTTACTCTCAGTAAATCCTAGAGTAATCAGTAATCTATCCATCCTGTCGTACCATGTCGACCCTTAGGATATTCTGTAGTCACTCCCTCTGAAGCATCATACTCCCTCTGTCTTCCGTGCTTTATGCACTAAAACATTATGTACTGGAGCGACAAGTAGCTTCCTCTGCTACTAATATTCTATGTATCCATCTAGGATCACTGGATACCAAGATCCTCTATCTTGAACTTTTTCAAAAGTTCTTCTTGCACCCATCTGTGAGCTTGTCATCCTCTATATGCTTTCATCTTCAACCTTGTAGCAAAGGTTAAGATCTTCATCAAGCTCATCATGTATGTGTTATCCCATGGGTGTCTTCTGAACTCGTACAAGTCCTTCTTTCATTTGCACACATGATTCTTCCTGTCATGTGACTTTACTTCTAGTGGCTGCAAATGTCTCTTCGTAGTCTATGCCTTCTTTTTGTGAGAAACCTCGTGCTACAAATAATTCCTTGTATCCCACGATGTTTCCATTTACTACATGATGGAATTATGATCTTCCCTTCACATATCGATACTGCATCCTAGACATCATTCTTGTTGAACTGGTCTTCCCTTTATTTTTGGTTACTTCTTCATGGCTGGAAGGTTCTGCATCAATGATATCGCTGCATTCGTCATATTATTTTTCATCTTGAACTATCGTCACTTGTTCTTTGGAACAAGTCTCATCCTTCTTTGCTTGTAGGCGATTATGTATGCGATCTTTCCTACAAGTAAAATGCATTTATATGGTTAGAAACATTTAATAATGAATATTCATACTAGCAAATTCTTATGCATACATATATGATCATGCAACTACTTTAGCCAATACAACCTTCATCCATATCTCACGAAAACTTTCTAGATGCCTTCCATCTCTACCAGGACAACATTGAGATTATGCACTAATCCAATATGTCAGCAAAGAGGTTTCATTCTAGATAAGCAGCAATGGAGAGTTGTATAGCACCATGAGCTACTTACCCATCACATGCATATTAGTAGTATACTATCATTAATGCAAACATTCTATCATGCATAATACATTAAATGAATATAAACAAATGCATAACAAAACAATATCATGAAATGACAATTGAATACTTATCTTTATTTGTTTTGTGGGTAGACTCCTTCTTGAGCCTTCAGCTTCATCATCTTCCTCATTCATAATAGCATCGTTTCTTATCCAAATGCTAAGATGGATAAGAGGTTCTTCAAGTTTTGATTCCTTCGTATTCCTCATCACTTGAGGGATCTTCTTTGGATGGTGAGAACTTGATCTTCAATTTCTCCCATCTTCTCTTCTCTTATTATGAGTCGAGCTTCTTCTTCTTCCAGATTCTGCTAAAAGTAACCACTTCCTTCTAGCACACATTGCTCATATGAATGAATCCCATTATCATGGGAGGCCATTCAATTTGTTATTTGATTTGAGAGACCCTTGTAAAGTATGACTGTATGGTCTCTACATTCTGGATCTTCACATTCTTCAATTGGTTTCTTAAGGTCATATTCTGATTTATGTTCTTCCCTTCAAATATCTTGGTCGAGGAATTAAACATCTTCGGTGTCTTTAGGTAAGACACTTGTGGTACAAGTTGATCTGTGATTGAATCAACAATGATCTTCTTGGCCTTAACCAAGTTCTTCTTGTGTAAGGCTTTGAGCCTCATCTCCCTCTGGAACTGGAACCTCTCTACTCATGTATGTGTCCAATTCATTTTCTTCAGAGAGATCATATACTTCCATGCTTGGAAGTTATCAAATTCGCCAATCTTATCATCAATTTGATGTCATAGATCACTTTGAAATGAGAACCTCAAATGAAAATAGCAAAAGACTAAGATCTTACCGATTTGAGGTGTCCGTTCTGGTTCCGAAGCTCGCTGATCTAGGGTTTGTTAGAGAAACCCTAATTTTAAAAACTTGGAATATTTCAGATTTGATTGGATAGTAAGATATATCTCTTCAAGTTGAGTTGTCTCATGCACTCCTTTTCTGAAAACAGTGGAGGGAAGCTCCCGGAACAGGAAGCCCTAGTTTACCAATTTCTTCTGCAAAAATGCCTGATACTATTTTTGTGATATCTCTGAAGTTACTACTCCTCTATGTTTAAAACTTTGCACTGAGGTAGCCTCGCCTTTCTCTATTTCAAAACCATAGGTTTCATCGGGGACTTATGATCATTTTCCCAAGGTGACCTGTTACAGGACTGTTCAGAATAGCTAAGTTGTACGGACTTCCACGTGTCATTGTTTCATCTTCTGGGTATGTCACTCAGACCACATAAATTGCAGCCCATTCCCTTTCTAGAACATCTTCATAAATTTCATTTGGACCTTTGTAGCCCAATATATAGAAATTCTCCCCAGGTGTCCTGTTTAGGGATGAATCTTGGAAGATGTTGGAACCCTAATTTGGAGGAATCATATCTCCCAAAATGTAGTGAATCTGAGCCTGAATTTTGGACACAGTGTAAATCCGGATTTTATCTTTGGCTTGGGAAAGTTTCAGCTCTGGATACTTCTCCAATCTTGAGATATAGCGAATGTACCAAAACTAATCATTTTTAGTATTTTAGGGTTTTTCCAGCTCGGGGTCAAACTAGGGTTTGCTTTCCCAGAGTTTCACCCAACCAAAAATATTGACCCAGGTCTCTAAACTTCGATTTTTATGAGGAGCGAAATCATATTCCGGGCTCACTCAGAAATTCCTCTTTTGTAGAAAGCCCTAATTTCCCGTACCAAAAACTAAAATTGCTTGGAATTGAATTCTGCTTCGATAGAAGGATGCACCCTTCAATGGAGAGTCATCCTAGCATACTTTTGCTGATGGATTGTGGAGAGAGACCCAAAAAGTAAGAATCCCTAGCTTCTGCAACTGCACAATTTCTTCTTCTCAGGTTAGCTCTAATACCATGTTATATTTTTATCATTCAATCTAGCATTATGATCTTAGGATCTTAAACTGAGAGAATAACATGCACAGCAATAAACACAAGAGACACAAAGAATTTTCCTCGGGGAAATCATAAAGGAGAAAACCCCGAATCTTCCTCAGAGATAGAATCAACACCAAAATTAAAACCTGAAAACATAAAGATGATCTCCCGATAGCAGTAGCCTCTCTCTTGTCCCAGCAACTTCTCCTCTCACTCATGAACCCCAATGAGTGAGTGTGTGTGTAATAAATAGAGAGGCTCACTCTCTATTTATATTCTTTCATTCACTTAATGTCTACTCCAACATGTCGGTCTCACTTAACAATTACTTACTAGAGCCGACATCTCTAGGAGAGTCTAATAACCCTAGTGCCCCACAACTTGTGGGGACTTTGCCTTATGATAAACAAGGAGGGTTAACCTTGACTTAGATGGTGGGGACTATTTCCCCGACTTACAATAACTCACCTAGGGTCGACTTCTCTAGGATATCCTAATAACCCTAGAGCCCAACAACTATGGGGAATTTTAACCCTTGAACAATAGGAGGGTTACCCACAATGACTTAACATGACTTGTTTACATTATAGAAACTCCCGATAGGAACATCGGGGCCTTACATGACTCAAATACATTACAGATACTTCCCAGAATAAACATCGGGGTACAATACATAAGAAATACAAGTAAATAAATTCCGAAGTTACAATTTTATCAACAAGTATATCGTGAGAAATCATCAATAAATGTAAGCACATACGTCGCATTGGTAATGGACAGATGAGGAAAGGGTCCCAATAGATCACTATGGATGAGCTCTAAGGGAGAGGAGGCCCTATGGGTCTTCTCTTTTTCAAACTTCTCTTGAGGATGTTTTCCAAGAACACATCCTTGACAAACTCCTTTGGAAAAATGAATATTGGGAAAGCCAATGACCATTCTATGCTTGTAGAGTTGTTGCATGTATTTGAAATTAATATGACCAAATATTTCGTGTCATAACCTACTACTATCATCAACATGCGTAAGTAATAAGGCAAAATCTGGTTCAATGAATTTAGAAAAGGTGTAAAGCCTAGATCTGCAATTTACCTCAGTAGTGGCAACTTTAGATTCGCTTTGTATGTCGAATATATTCATAGCACCAAGAGTGAATTCAACTCTCTTTATGGTGCAAAAATGTGTAATCTGATAGATGGAGATAATATTCATAGAGATTTTTGGAACATGTAGCACATTCTCAAATCTACCCTGATTGAGTTCAATTATTCCCTTGTCGAATATCTCAACAGGAGAATCATCCCCCATGAGTATAGGAGGACCTTTGCATGCATCCAATGAAGAGAAGGCTTCCTTGGTGTTAGCTATGTGGTGAGATGCACCTAAATCTACAATCCAGGCATAGGGAGATGAGTTAATGGAAATCAAAGAATGGCTAGAGTTACCTTTCCCGGGAGCATGATATTTAGGCTTCTTCTTGGTGCACATTGGAATGTGATCCCCAAGGTTGTGATTCTGAAGTATCGGGGCCATCTGATATATCTGCTTCTTCATACCTGAGGATTCTAGATGGAATCCTCTCTGAAAGTATGTGCATTTCTCCCCTTTCTTCCCCTTTTCACCTTTGTATCCAGAGGAATCATTGAAGAGTTTGGTGTTCCCTTCTTGGATTTGCATGTGCCTTTCCTTTGTATTTGGATTTAGATCTATGTTTTGGGTTATGAATTACATCATGCACAGCAAGAACATGCACCTTGGAGCTGTTGATTTTTACCATACTGATGAGCTTGTATTTTTCCTGAGTCAGAGATTCAATAAAAACATCAAGAGTAGGCATGGTCCAGTTCTTACCAAAGATGAGCTTCACTGAATGAAACATGGAGAAAAAAACATAGTATTTCGGTCCAAGCTTGGAGAGAATGGATATAACCATCTGTGTTTCCTCCTTATATTTATCAACCCCACAACCCTTGAGTTGCAGCAGCAAATCCTTGTTTTAAGTGAACAAATATTGTATATTGTCAAAGTTTCATGGATCCAAAGAGAGCATCTCTACTTTGAGCATGTGGCCTTTCATCTCATCTTGCTTTCCAAAGAGTCCTTTCATGGCGATCCAAACTTCATTGGGATTTTTTCAAGAAGAAATATGGAAAATTATCTCAAGAGATATGTTCATTAAGAGGGATCCATAGGCATAATCCATCATATTGAGGTCTTTGGAATTTTCTAGGGATGATGTAGGCTCAACCTCCTTGGCCATATAAATTCTATACAATCCTCTGCTTGGAAGAAAGATCTCCATCTTTGCTTCCCATGCAAAGTAATTGTATGGTGTGAGAATAGATTCCTTTGGAAACTCCATTCTTCCTGCTATTTTCAATCTTCTATACCTGCAAAAAACCTAGGAACCTGGACTTATGGCTTGGAGGGATTCTCCTCCTCAATTGGAACAACAAAGTCAAATCCTATCTGCATTTTTGGACTTCCTTCCGCAAGGGGATCCAGTGGGTTGATAGAAATATGCCCGACATCTTTTCCAAAGCTCTTAAAGTTGATATATGAAGATATCCTCCTCGTTGCTTGAGTCGTTGGTGCTGGAGGGATTCCCCTTAACAGGGAGCAATTATGTTTTCCTGTAATCTGCAACAATATTGATGGTTGCTTTACCATGCAGGGTGCCCGCCATGGTCCTCAGAGGAGGACCAGGCTACTACTCTATTTACATGGGAGTTGTAGGGATAATCGATGAGGGATCCAAGGCATCATTTTGAGTACCTGTAAGATAGAGGATAAGCCTATCCATGAGTTTCTTCACCACCCAAAAGTTATGTCTGCACAGGATCGTTCTATTCGTCGCAGAGTGGGTTCCCATGAGCTATTCCTCCCAATCATCCATGAGTTGATAGAGATGGTACGAGAATTCGACGTCGTAGCCTTCAGTATTTTCCTGAGCAATGATATTTCTAGCATGCTCGTTGTATTTTCCATGATCTTCACATCCCCGCCTTGGCATGGCTTGCAGTTTGCGAGACATCTTCAGGTGAACCAGAAGCATAGTGTGGTGTCATATCTGAACGTCAACTAAGAAGGCAGGTGCAGGAGGATGGAAAAAACCTTTTAAGAGTCTAAATTTAGAGCATTTAGAAAGTTAGAACTGATTCATTATGTCTTATGTGGCCCCATGCCAATTCCTTCGATGAATGGTAATAAGTACCTCATGACTTTTGTTGATGATTATTCAAGAATGTGTTGGTTATATTTACTAAAGACAAAGTATGCAACATTTCAAACATTCAAGAACTTTCATGCATGGATAAAGAATCAAGAACAAGCATGTATTGGTACATTTAGATCTGATAATGGTAAGTTATACACCTCTATTGAATTTGAAGATTATATTTCAAAACATGGGATTACACATCAAAATCCAGTTTCTTATAAGCCTTAAGAAAATGGTGTAGAAGAAAGGATGAATAGAACATTATAGAATATGGTAATATCAATGATGTTTTTCAAGAATGTGAAACTGGTGTTTTGGGGTGATACAATAGTATGTGCAACATATTTGAGAAAAAGAAGTCCATCTCATGTTATTGAAGATAAGAATCCACATGAAATGTGGTTTGGCAACTTTCCTTCAGTTAGGGATCTCAGAGTTTTTGGTTCCACTTGTTATGCCTTGATACCAAAGGAGATAAGAAACAAATTTGGTGCTAGAAGTCGAAGATGCATTTTCTTGGGGCATTCAGACACTTCCAAGTCATACCATCTTTGTGATGAGGTAAAAAATAAAATTGTTGTTTCCAAAGATGTCATTTTCTTGAAACTAATAAAAATGACAAGTCTATTGAAAGGCAACTTGATCATGTAGAGAATTTTTCCCTTCTCAAGAAATTATGAATTTGATAATGAAATTCCAAAATATGAAGGGGGAATCCTGATATTGGATTAATATCAATCTTTGGAATTTCCTTTTGAAGCACCAACACCCCCGCGTGAAGAAACTTGAGAAGAAGAAGTTCCCACCACTTCACATGAACTGGATGATGTTATTCAAAGGATGGGAAGATTGAACCTTGAAGAGAATGTAGCACCACCAGCTGATCAACCTGGACCATCAAAGAAGATTCAAAAATGGGCCATCAAAGACACTTGAAATTTTCCATCCAAAAGAAGTTGGAAAGACGAGAATGAGAAACCCAACAAGACAAGATGATGGAGGAGAAGCAGATAACTCAAGTGATGACATGGATGTATTATTTGATTATGAGTCAAATTTATATGCTAATTTTGAACCAAATTCCTTTATAGAAGCTGCTAAATGTGATGAATGGAAAGAATCTATGCAAAATGAGTATGATGCACTCATAAACAATGGAACTGGAAGTTGGTTGACCCTCCAGTTGGAACCAAACTAATTGGTTGCAAGTGAGTATACAAGAACACATACAAATCAAATGGATCACTTTAAAAACAAAAAGAAATGATTTTGGAAAAAGGTTATGCATAAAAGGAAGGAGTTGACTATGAAGAAGTATTATCCTCCACTGAAAAATGGGCTACCATCCGCACTTTGTTCTCCATGGAAGCACAAAATGGGTGAAAAGTCCACCAAATGGATGTAAAAATTGATTTCTTGAATGGAGACTTGAAAGAAAAAGTCTTCATGTCTCAACTAGAAGGTTTTGTTGTGAAGGGACAAGAAAACAAGGTATGAAATTTTGTCAAATCCTTGTATTGCCTAAAACAAGCACCATGAGCATGGTGTGAAAATCTAAGTGAGCATACTCTAAAACTAAATTTTAAGCATTATAATCTCAATGATGCAACATTGTTTGTGAAGAAAGTTGGAAGATCTATTGTATTTCTTGTGGTATATGTGGATGAGCTCTTGATGATAGGGAACAATGAAGATTTTATAGCATCCATATAGAAAGATTTGAGAAATTGTTTTGAAATGAATGATCTGGGACATTTTCATTACTACTTAGGAATTTAAGTAACTCAACATCCTAAGTACATATTCATATCTCAGAAAAAAAGTATGTTGGAGAATTGTTGAATAGATTTTGCATGGAAGAATGCAACCCTCTCTCAAATCCAATGGAACAAAATTTGAAGCCCACATCAAGTGAAGGAAAATTATTTGAGGATACGACCAAGTACCGGAAGCTTGTAAGAGTACTTATATACCTTAACACTACTATACCATATATTTATTATGTTATTGGCATTCTTTCCAGATACATGCAGAAACCTTGTGAAGGACATTGTTTTGCTACAAAAAGAGTTCTAAGGTAATTAAATGGGACTCAAGACTTTGGAATCAAGTACACTAAGATGGAAGAATTCAAACTAATTGGGTACACTAATTCAAAATTTGATGGTGACAAAGAGACAAGATTTGTTGGCTCATTATTGACTAACCCAGGTTCAACTTCCGATCCGACCAACAAAACCCAAAGGTACCGGCTTGACAGGGCTTAACCTCATCGCTAACACTTGCGAAGAAAGTCAGGTCTCACTTGAGATACCTATAGGATTTGCAGGAATAAGGTTTCCAAAGAGTTAAATGGGATCTTCTCATGCTAGACATCGATAGAAAGGCCATCAATGCATAACTACTCCATCAGAATATTACAACCCATGTACAAACTTAAACATATTCCTAAAACCCATTAAATCCTTGTTGATTCAATTACTGATTCAGAAGTTAACATATTATCACAAGTCATAGAAATACACAAAATATCACACACAGTTATCAAACACCATTCGACACATGAATTTTAACATGGAAACCCATATGGGAAAAACCATAAAATTGCTCATTAATTGGAAAGAGTCATATCTTGAATGCTTTGGTCTGTGCACATAGCCTATAGAAATTGCTCCATAATCCCCATTACATTGATTTTGCACACACAGATTATAGATTGATAATATACTCATGACTCTTATTCATATTTTACATAACAATACACAACATCCTAATGACATTACAAACTTTTTCTCTCCGAATCTTGGCTTCAACCAACCCTATTTTTGTTTGAAACCCAAAAAACCCAACCCTTTAAATTTTTATAGGATATATTGGCTGAATTTACATCCCACGCCCACTACCCAAAAGTTGAAAACCTTTCTAACTAACTCATCGATTCTACAATCATACTCTATCAATAAAATTACTTTTCCCCCAAAAATTGGCCAAATTTTTGGAGCTGACCATTTCAACACTTACTCTGTCGCAACCCTTTTCACACCTAGAACGATATCCCAAACTTATATACCAAACCTAACCAACTTTTCTAGGGAAAACATGCCCCCAACACTCACATGTGGCTCATCCCAAGCCACTTTAGATGGAAACCTCTAGCATGTTCAGCTTAATTTGAAAATATTAAAATATTTTCATCACATCCTCGATTTGTCGTTGAACATTATCTTTAACCTTAACAACTTGCTTAAGAATTTCAAAAGAGATATCTTATGAAACATCCACTACACTTGTATCTACAACTTGTTTGAATTCAACATGGACTGGGTGAATGGTCACAATTATTTGATTTTCTTTGTATTGAATCTCGAGGACACGATCGGTTCTTATTTGATGTTGTGTCTAAAGTTTGGAGACCTGCTACAATATTTTAAGCTCAACATCCTTAATCATGTTCTCTACTGGTGATAATTCTTTCAATGAGGTCCACATACTGGTCATACTTGACTCTGTTACATGAAGTTTCTTTGTTATTTCTTTCAGCTCCATATCATCCATCAAGACCTCCCATGTATGGGACACCTACTCATACATCGTAGCACAAAGTTCCTCATCCTCCTAAATCACCATATATCCTCTTCAACTTCCTTTCGTCACACTTCCATTACTTCATGAGGTGTGCTGGGAAAAATCTTGGCTTCTAAATCTTCAATCTTCTTATGAAATTCACTAGCAACTTCCCTCAATTTGAATACACAAGCTTCAACAATCATGTCGGGTGCGACCCAAACCTCTGGAATTTCCTGACTAGAAACAACAACAACTTTCTCTAGTCATTTCCTATCCTACTTCCACTTATGTGTTAGCTTTTCTTTATCCTCTAGTTGATTTTGGAATTAATACACAATGTTCTTCAACTGCTTCAGTTGTTCGCACACTGTATGCTCTCGTTCCTTGATTTTTTCAAATTATTTCATATTGAATATTGTGTAGTATAAGCATGTCTAACTAGGAATAAGCAATATCCTATACCTTACTGTTTATCTCTATTGTACCCAAACCAAGCACTTTGGACACCACCTATACCTTACGATGCTACTGATACATTTGTAATGCAGCTAGATGATCATCAGAAGGGCTAACTTCCTACAACTACACTGGCATCTTACTAACTATGAATTTAACTTCTTCAATAGTGTTACAAACAATTTGAACTAATCCAATGACTCCCTTAAAGAGCTCAGTATGTCGGTCATCAATCTTCTAGCGAGTTTCATCATCATCCTCAACCATTCGATCTACCAATAAGTTATAATTGTCATTAGTTATCATGATAGGAGTGGAGTCATTGATGACCTTCTTCTTCTTCTTGTCCTTTTTCGCTAAGTCCTCTACTTTTTCTTCACCCCCACATCCGAATCTATCAGGGTGGCACTCAAATTTTCATCACCATCATGGTGAGATCTATGTGGCTTGTCTTCTTCTTGTGGACCCCCTAGTTGGGTCCCCGGTATACCCTCAGTATCACGTCTCAGTTTTAGCAGACAATAGATCATCTTAAACATGTTGCTTCGAATCCTTCATCCAATCCCCAACTATTGTGTCAATTTCCTCCTCTGATAACTGAACTGCAGTAATTAACCACTCGTGTTGGCGATCTTGTCTTGGATGAATATAGAGATGGTGATCCCCTACAGTAAACTTAATGACATTATGTTCCCATTGTACGGTCACATCAACAATTCTTTACTGACTCCCAATGTGATGAATTAATGCATCAACGTGCATATATAATTGAATATTATTCTCCTGCTTTCTCTGTCTATTATCATCGAACAACGGATTTCGATATCGTTCCCTAAGGTGTACCTCTCTCTTGTTCATCTATAGCGTCAGCTAATAACTCATTTAGTAGGAACATCACCCAATTCATTTGAACTCTCACAACACATTTATCTGATGCAATGATGGTATCTATAGTGTGTTGGTTCGTGTCACATTTTCTGTAGCAGCTTACTCTACAGAACGTTAGCTATGAATCTAACACCTGAATCGTTAATGGAGGCTATATCAAAGCCTCGCTTATCCCATATGAGATTATTTTTTACTTCATTCGAGCAACAAATATTTTTCCCTTCTCCTTTCCAGCAAATAATGGTGTTGGATCAACTCCTTCCTCAGGTAATCCTATAATAACATCTATTAGGTCAATATCAATAGAGATTTGGGTATCTAACCATAGAAACCCCCCTTGCAAAAAAAACCAGTATTTGCTTCATGCATGTGTTAACTTCAACATTTCAACCAATATGGGGCATGCACAACAACGACAGAATTCTTGACTTCTCTAAACCATGAGACCATTCCATGGGTAACATCTCAATAGACCCTCCTTCCACTAGCTACATCGATGTCATATACTTCGAAAAGTGAATTTTGGGGGAAATTCCTCAAGTCATGGTCAGAGAACGACAATTTCTTCAAGTTAGCCATGATTTTTGTTGTCGCATGAACTTCTTTAAGGATGGATAACTTTACTAGTGGATATTTGGCATTATTTTGAATAACTGCATGGGGAGAATCATCCTTACAAGATGGAATATGTATCGACAGTATGGTCACTGAACCAGACCCAGAAGCCTCAACATCATGGGTGGCTTTAAATATCAGCTCTGGAACAACTACCCTTCCAGTCATTTGTTTCTTTCTTGTTGGACTCATCAGGGCCATTCGTGACACAACCTATGGTACCTCCTTGAAATTAGGTATCGCAGGAGAGATTTCTAAATCTGAACCCTGAATAGTGCTAGACATTGACATAGGGATCTCCATTGAGAAAACTTAAAACACAGAATAGTTAGTTACAGACGGCTATCTTGCTCAATACACTTCACGCCCGACACAATGAGGAAAATAAATCTCTTTTGGTTGTGAAATATATCTACACATGCAGCAAATCGATCCGACCATGTGGATAGTTATTTTGATTTGATTTTTAATTAATTAAGAAAGGTGGCGGCTAATCCCTTCGCATGTTGAAATATTTTCAATGATTTATGGTAAGGCTCCATTAAATACACCACTCAGCTTGCCACAAAAGAATATACTTGCCACAAATTAATTGTGGACTTGACATAAAAGCATGCCACAAAATCCTACTGTGACACAAAAGTAATTGCGATAGATAGATAACTTGGAATGCGACACCCAAACTACAATAAAAATACAAAACTTCAATAGACAAATCATGACTTATATAGAAGACTTCGATAGGCAATTTTTTTTCTTTATAAACTAAGGCAAGAGAAGTACGGTTATCCTGATAAGGATTTAGTCGAAATCCATTTACTAAACCATCGAGGGGTGTACCATTTAAATGCTGCAACTGAAATGCACCCCCATCTGTAACATACTTAACAACATATGGTCCCAACCAATTTG
Organism: Pseudotsuga menziesii; assembly: GCA_001517045.1. Taxonomy (NCBI): domain Eukaryota; kingdom Viridiplantae; phylum Streptophyta; class Pinopsida; order Pinales; family Pinaceae; genus Pseudotsuga; species Pseudotsuga menziesii. The sequence goes on from LPNX011150991.1 coordinate 278,152, forward strand.
TTCGAAGCTTACAAAGATGTTTTAAAATTTTAGTATTGTAAATAAAAGCAATGTCATCAGGATGGAATTGCTTGAACTCAATATGTCGATCATGCCACACCTTCTATTGTTCATTATCGACTCATTGCTGGTAACCCACAATGAAGCGATATTCCTCCAACTGTAGTAACTGAGATAATATTTCTTCAATTGCACCCACATATGTCATCTCAACAATTGTAGCTATTCTTAAGCTAGGTACAATATATTACATAGGCATGAAAACCTCATATCCATAAACTAATCAAAAGGGAATTAGTCCTGTAATTTTATTACATGTCATGTGATAAGCCCATAATACTGCAAGTATTTTGTGATCCTAGTCATCACGACTCATATTGCAAATCTTGGTAAGTTCTTGTTCCAAATTCTTATTAAAAACTTCAACAATTCCATTTTCCTATGGATGATATGGCGTTATCTTCTTGTGGTCAATCTGAAATTCTTCAGTTATTTTCTCAATCACTCTATTAACAAAGTCCATACCCTAGTCGCTTACTAGAATTTTTGGACAGCCAAACCTAGTTACGACATGATCAAAGAAAAACTTGGTAGTAGTCATTGTTGTACAATATTTGACTGGTGTTTCTTCGTGCCATATAGTTAAATAATATGTTGTGGTAATTATATACCGATAAACTTTCCCTCTACATGGTGTATTAATAGGACCCACAAAATTGACATCCCACTTATCAAATTCCTGCAAATTTATATATGGCACCAATGGAATTTCATCATGTCGGGATTATTTCCATGTATGTTGGTAGATATCACAACTTCGACAGTAGTCAATTGCATCTGAATGGAGTGTACGACATGAGCTTCAACTAACACTATTGGTCCCTCATATTTCAAGACATAGTGATGTAGTATCTCATCTAGCCTCATTTTATATAACTTTCTAGCTATTAGCTTAAAGTCTGTAACTTTTATAACCAATTGTTTCTTTGGTGTTGTATTAAATTATTTTGGTGCCCTTCCTATATTAAATAAATGCACAATGTATTCATAATAATCATCAACCACTTTCACTGTGAGTAGTTATGCATCGAGAAAATTATCATCTAAATTGGTGGATTCTTCTCCATTTTCTAGCCTTGAGAGATGGTCAGGACACACATTCACCCTTCCTGGTTTTACAACAATTTCAAAGTCGAAATCTTGGAAGAGAAGGAGCCATCGATGTATATTCTCCCCCCAAACACTGGATTATTGACCAGGTATTTTAAGGAAGAATGATCTGTAAACATCTTAAAATGACCACCCACTAAATAATGTTGAATTTTTTGGAGTGCATATACCATAGCAAGTCCCTCCCGCTTGGTCATCATATAATTTCTCTCTATAGTAAAAAAGTTTCTACTATAAAATTTAATGGGGTGATATATAGATTACTCACCTTTTTGTACAAGTATTAATCCTAGCACAACAGATGATGCATCAACATGCACATGAAATTATTTTCTCGATTTAGAAAATACTAGAATAGGTGTTGAAACCATTTTCTCTTTGAGCACATAAAAACTCTTTTGACATTCCTCATTCCATTGGAATTTGGCATCTTTCTTCAATAACTTCTCCATTGAAGTTGTAATCTCCACATAACCTTTGATAAACTTTTGGTAATAATTAGTATGACCCAACATGGTCCTCGATTGTTTAATTGATGAAGGTGGTGGTAGATCGACAATGATTGAAATCTTTGCAAGGTCCATTAGCATTACTTATCCGCATACAACATGACCCAAAAAATACCAAAAGGGGCAAAAAAATGCACTTCTTCAAATTTAAATAAATTTTAAATTGTTTGTAGTGTTAAAGCATCATCTAAAGACTCTCAATATGGTCCTTAATCAACCCATATAATGCCCAATCATCAAAGTATACTTCTAGGAATTTGTGAATAAAATCTTCAAAAGCATCTAGCACTATCCTAGAAAGAATAGCAGTGTCATTCTTAACTCCAAATGGCATTCCCGTGTACTGGAAATAGTCCCATGCTGTCATAAAGGTGGTCTTATGTAGGTCCTCTTTTGTGATATTGATTTGATGATACCTAGAAAATACATCGGTAAAATAATATACCTCTTGTCCCCCTACATTCTCCAAGACCTCATATGTAAAAGGTGTAGCAAAAGGATCATGTAGGAAAGCATGGTTCAATTTCCTCAAGTCAACACAAATACGGACTTCACCAGTTTTCTTATCCTATAAAACCATTGGGCTGATCCACTCTGATTCTTTCACAAGTTCAATAATTCTTGAACCCAAAATTATGTCTAGCTCTTTCTTAACCTTATGTTGGTATTTTGGATTTAGTCTATATGGTCACTGCTTTATAGGCTTTAGATCCAGTTTTAGGGGAATCTTCATTTCACCCAGATCCTAAACAATTCCTTTTATTTTCGTAAAAGTTGTTGGCTATAGGTATTGGAATTCATGTAATAAATCATTGATTTTTTCAATAGTATCTCCATCTAAGTAATCCCCAATTTTTGAAAACTTTGGATTTTTAGAAGAACCAATATTCACCTTTTATTTTATTTTAAGGGACTTCAAAAAAATTTCAAATGTTAGGCCCAGTTCCTTCAATGCTCAACTACCTACATATTCGAGGTTTTGAATGTATCATGGATCATCATCTTCCAGTTCCCCAGATATGTTGTAACACTCCATCAGTTTCAGAGCTATCACATTCCATTGTGGTAGTCTTGAGATCGGAATATAAACTTCATGAAAAATCTTGGAAGTAGGCTTGACACCTTTTTTCTTATGCTTTGTATCGTTTTAGTCGGGCCCCGTTGACAAGTTTCCGAAACACGCTTCCTTGTAGCGTTTTTAGTTGGATAGATCTACTAATGTTGATTTCTTCCACAATGTATGGACCTATCCACTCAGTGTGCATTTTCTTAGGTTTCCCTTTTACCCGACTATTGTATAATAATGCAAGGTCTCCAACTGATGGATTTTTTGTTTTTTATATTTATATCATGCTAAGATTTTTGTTGTTGTTTTTCGATTTCTTGGTATTGCATTGCAATTAGTCAGTGTTCTTCAAGTTTGGATAGTTGCGTTAGTCTTTCTTTTCTTTTGTGTTCGACATCTATGTGCATTATTTCTACAATCATAGGTGTTTGTCTACGAAAATGTAAGGGGACAACAGCTTCCTATCCATAGACAAGTCGAAATGGTATCTGGCATGTCGATATTTTGTAAGTTGTTATGTATGCCCATAATACATCATGTATATTGTCGTCTCAATCATATTTGTCGGTATTGCATATTTTCGTTAGGACTATGTTTAATGTTTTGTTGAAATCTTCAATTGCACCATTAGATTCAGGGTGATACGTTGTGCTTTTTCGATGCTCAATCATGAATTATTTTGTCAGAGTGACGATTGTTTTGTTTACAAAATGTGACCCATGATCACTAATCAAGGTCAGTGAAAAACCAAATATTGTGAGATGTTCTCATATATAAACTTAGCGGCTATCTCACTTGATCAAGTTTCGACAGGCTCGGCCTTCACCCATTTGGTAACATATTCGACCGCGATGATGATATATCTTGCTCCCATCCATCTACTAGGTGTTGGAAATGGCCCTATGAAATCAATTGCCTAGATTTCAAATGTAATCTTGGATTTACACATATTAAATTCATTTATGTGCTTAGTAGAGGTCAACTGATTCGTTTTCCTCGGCCACACTTGTTCACAAATTCTTGATAGTCTTTTTGTATGGTTGGCCACCATAATCCTGATTGTTGGATTTTTCTTGTTGTTGTGTCACCTCGAAAGTGACCTCCTATCGGTCCATAATATTAATGTGTTTCATTTATTATATCATGTCTTTCGTGATCGAGAACACATCATTGTAATACGTCGTTTGGTCCAATATTGTATAGGAATCCATTCCTTATTGTGTAGGTGCAGCCTTCATCGCTAGGATTTTCTTTTTCTTTTTCGTTCATTTCTCCTGGAGCTTTACCTTCTTCTAGGAATTGAGAAATATCTACTAGTTCGGATGGTATGAATTTGATTCTAAATAGGTGAGCGTATGATAAGTCATCTTCAATTCTAGTCAGTTCTTCACCTATGCATATTCTCAACAAGTAATCAGGTCCGACATTGGTTTTTCGTGGTCGAACTATGACTTCAAATTCAAATTCCTGAAATAATAAGAACCAACAACAAATTCTCCATTGATGTAGAGTTTTTTTAACCAAGTATTTTAGTGCTTGGTGGTCCTTGTAGAACACAAATGGGTTAGCTAGTAAATAGTGTCAGTATTTTTGGAGTACGAACACCATTCCAAGTGCTTCCCTCTCATCTTTCGAATAGTTCCTTTCAGCTTTATTTAATTTTCTATTGTTGTAGGCATTTAGATAATCCATTCCATCATCACCAGGTTGAGTTAAAATTGCACCGATTTCTACTCCTGAAGCTCGATGTGTACGCGGAATTTGATTGACCAATTTAGAAACCTTAGTATAGGTGCTTCAACTATTTTTTTCTTTAAGATGTCGAATGATACAACACATTCGTCGATCCATTGGTACTCTTGATTTTCTTTTAATATCTCTTCTAAAGGATAATTCATGTCAGAGTAGTGCTGAACAAATTTCCTATAGTATCATGTATGTCCTAGAAAAACTCTTACTTGCTTAGGCTTGATGAGTGGTTTTAGGTCAATAATTATTTTAATCTTTGCATAGTCTACTGTAATACCTTATTTGCACACTGCATGTCCCAATAGGATTCCTATCGGGCTGGAAAATATGCATTTTTTTTATATGTTTAGAGATAATTGAATTTGTCGACACCTCTATAGCATGAGAGTTATCCACTTCCAGTGATCTTTCAACATGGAATAAATTTTCTAGTCNTCAACCCAAATGGCATAAATTTATATGTAAATGAGCCAAACTCGCATACAAATTTAGTCTTAATTTGGTCTTCCTTAGCAATGGGTACTTGATTATATCCAGAAAATTCATTTGCAAACGAATAACATTCATGTTATGTGACTTCATTAACAATTTCGTCGAAAATGGGCATGTGAGCATTACTTTATTAAGTTATCAAAAGTCGACACAGATTCATAATGTTTCGAGTTGTCATTTTTAGGTTGGACCACCATTGGGATCACCCATTTTGATTGATCAATAGGGTAAATCATTTCAGCATCAAGCATATTGTCGATTTCTTTCTTGATTATTTCCTTATATTTGTGTGCAATTTTGTATGGTCTTTTCTTTACTGGTTTTAATCGGGTTTGATGTCGATTTTCATTTCACCAATTTCTTGAACAAGTCCTTTTAAATATTTGTAATCCCGAGCAAAAACATACTGAAATTCTTTTAATAAATTGACGATTTATGTCTTTTGTTCTAGTTCCAATAATCACATATTTTTTCCATTTTAGGTATTTCATCATTGGATATATCTACTTCTTTTAACTTGACTTTTGCATCCATCCGTTCTGGTGATTTTATTTCATTTATTTGTCGGTTACCTTCTTTAAATTGTGAGAACGATGGTGGGAAGTCTTCTACTGATAATCTCGCAAGGTCTTATTTTTATGACTTTTCAACTTTAAATATAGTTCTCACCAGTTTTGAAGTTTTGGGATTTTATGTTTTCCATTTTGTTAACACCCCGTGTCAACACTCCTCTTTATTTTGTTAGTATATTTTATTGGATACATATTCTTTGTAATTCGTCCCGTTAGTATGTTGTATTATCCCACATTCATGGGGATTAATAGTTGTCTAGATTAGACTTAGTATATAAGTAAGTGTTGAGGCCAATGAAATCATCGAAGAGTTATTTTGTATTGAGCTTGCTTAAAGGAGCTTGGTCACTTGAAGTAGCCTGTGATTAATAAAATCTCTTTTCTGATCCATTATTTCGGTTATATCCTGCATTCTCATTTTTTATTGCAGGAGGTTCTTCAAATCTGGTATCAGAGCACTTTCCTTGGCACAAGTGGGATTTTTTTTTTGGAAAAAAATGGGAAAATTTGGACGGTGAATTTTAGATCAATTTATGAAAATCTATACATAGAATTAGAAGAAACAGGTTACTTATTTAAATTCATATTACAAAAATAAATAGTTTCAAAAAAAAAATCATCTCGTTTGGAGTTTCGGAGGTGGATATATCGCGGAATTAAAACCAACAATTTTTCAGAATTTCAGTGACAACTGCAGAAATTGCAGAGCAACAATCTTTTGACCGGGTGCCCATATTTCTATTTTGATTGCATGGGTAGAAGAAGAAAGGCTATTTCTATTCCATAAACAGGTTATAATAGCAATTCTGAGAAATATAGATCGGGTTATGCTCATTTCAAAATTCTCGTCTCAAAACCCTACCTCTAATTACGGGTCTTTTGGGCATTGGGTGGAATTTTTGCCACATTTTTTCTAGCACTATGATTATTGCAGTAGTCCTTCTTATCGCACTGCTATTATTCATTTGGATCAGGGAATAAACCCTATCTTCTTAACTGTGGGAATTACTTGGGCATATCCCTAAAACTCATTGTGAGAAGTACCAAAGGAACCTTGAAGTAGCTGGCCATTGAGAGGACCTGCCAAGCGAAAAGGAAAACGACCCCATTGTATTGTCTAGATTGCCACCCTTGAAAAAAACCAAAGAGGTGTCATTTGTGGCCAAGCAGTTATTAGTTTTACCTATGTCATGGAGTGAGGGGTACTGCCCCAATACGCAAGCCGTCAGACAACCTTGGTGGCCGAGTGACTCTTGTGAACCTTTAGGAAGTCGAACATACCTAGGGTCCATATCCATATCTTCTTTGATTTAGCTCCATTCATATTGAAACTTCAGTGTAATTCCCATAATCCCATTCTCCATATTCCTTCCTTGAGGACCCTATCCCTAATTCCACTTCCCGAAACCTGAAATTTTGATTCTCACCCAATCGCCTTCATATTTTTCCATGGTGTTCTGTTATAGCTGTTTTTACCACACATGGTTGAACACATATTTATGGCCTTCCCTAACCCTCTGCAGACTCTTTAGACCCCATGGACTGATATTATACTTTGATTTTTTCAAGTTCATCCCTAAAAACCCCTGTTTATTGTTGTACACGGATTTTAAACCCATACTCGTGTGTACATGTGGCTTTTGACCTTAAACCTGCATACATCGGGATGTGTGCATAAAGCCAAACAATTTTGGATTTTTACTTGGATGAGTCTGAAGACCCTGAATCTTGGCCTTCCATATTCCTTGAGATCGCTCAGATTCAACCCTCCATTACCCCTTTGGAGTGCTATATAAGGAACCCCTTGGATACATTGAAGGAGGAGGAATTGAAGAGCAAGTAAACTATAGTCCATTGTTGCCATAATTTGCATATACTTGAGTCTGCATCCCTTTGTCCCTTTGGAGCACTTTGTGTTCTTCCCAAGCTTTCCTTTTCTTGTGAGATTTATATTGAGAGACGGAGGATTGAGGTGGTGGAGGCCCAGATGGAAGACTCAGTTTCTCCGATTCATAGACGTGCCAACAAAGGTTGTCACTTGTGTAATCTCTGATTTGATTAATAGAAATATATTTTCCTGTCCAATAATGTGAATTTGAATGTAAATATTCAATACATGGATATGTTTAATTTCTTATACATTGTTGATTATACATGCTAGAGTAGATATAACACCATATTATACAGCATGCTTGTCGTGTTTGTTGTTGTTGAGAGCAAATTGTTAGCGCAAGCGGGATTGGAAAAATCTCAACGAGGATCTACTTCAACCGCCCGAAATAAGGTATGATTTGAGGTCCCTTAGTGTTAGGTGTTTTGTTTCTCTTGCATATTCGGAAAGGATTGATTTCTCGTGTCTAGCTGTCTATTTTTGTACACCCCAAACCATATGAAGTTTCTATTTGTAACAGAATTGGCGACTCTGCTAGGGATGTTCCTTATTTTTCTTTGGGGTCTAGGGGCACAATGTGCTTGATGTTATTGAGTTGCTCTCTGTTTCTCCCCATTTCTATGTTGCATTTAGTAGTATGTTCATCCATTGACACTCCCCTATATTGGTTTGAACCTTTTCTTGCCTTTTACCACTGCCTTCTCTGTATATGCAGCTTTTTAGCTAAAATTCACGTACATATGCGGATTTTTGGCCAAAAATTGCGTATACATGCAGCTTTTTGGACAAAATTCATGTACACATGCTATTTTTCTTTATACAGTCGCGTACATCCTCCCTTTTGGTTGATTTTTTTGTTGTGGGAAGTTGTTGGGTGGGTTGTGAGTGTGGCTGGGTCTTCCTAGGTTTTGATGTTGTCTGTTGACAGCTTCTTTCGTGGCCAAAGACCATTTTTTCATTAATTTTTCTTTGAAAATAGTTTTAGTCATTTATCTTTTTGTTTTTCCATGAGTGCATTGCTCTTTTATCTTGGTGTCTTGTTGGGCTTATGGTTTATACTTGCTGCAGAGACTGAGAGTTTTAAATGACTTTTATTGCATTTTTCTTCCTTTTATATTGAAAAATAAAAAATAGTTTCATTCTTACTTGCATCTTAGATATGAATTTAAGGAGGTACTTGCATTGGATTGCTTGTATGAGAGTTGTATTTAGGCTTGCATATAGGAAGGATTGTATTGGCATTCGAAAAGGAATAAGTTTACATGCATCTGATGTAGTGGCATACCCTGTTCTTCATTCTACACAATTGCACTTGGAATTGCTTGTTAGGTGTGCATATTTAATTCGCTGCTGAGTCATAACTTCATTGGTTGTATGACCATTTCCTTTTGAGTAATCACAAACAACTAAAATCAACACTTAATAAAATGAATTACACTCTTTTCTTTTGTAGGGTGCATCAACAAGAATAGGTTTTAGGGTCTTGGAATAGTTTATTGTGAGTTAATTCTCCAAGACTACTAAACAAAACAAGTAGGTGTCTATCTAGGTGAGAGACTGAAACCCTTGATAAAATTAGTGTTTCTCAGGATGCTCCTCTTACACAGGAGTTAAGCACGAGGAAGCATGAGCAATTGTGATTGGGATAGCTCTTTATCACTTTTGTGAGTGCGAGAGATATTTCCAGGATCGTATTCGTATCTGGGGGCTCTTTTGAGTTTTGAGCTTTGCCACCATTCCCATACGGTTGATCCCTCCTGTGACTATCCACATGAGCATTGATTATATTGGGGTGACCTTAGTTTCCTTACCTAGGTATCATAGGGGGAACTTGCAGAGGTTATTTTGTAGGTGTCTTGTTCAGGCAGGGGTTGGACAACGCAGTCATTTTACGCATAGAAGCTGAGGGCCACTATAATTGGTTACATAACTCTGCTTATAGTTTATGGGATTTTTGAGCCACTCCTAGACGATACATACCCACTGCATTCGGGAGCTCGCATATCCTCCCCTTGGTTTGCTTGTATTTTTCCTGTAGATTCTCTTAGGAGTGTGCTCTTTGTGCGCTAGTGGGATTTTGGAATCATGGTTACTTGAGTGTATTTATGTTCTCTTGAGTTTGGATCCTTTTATTTTCAGCATGCCTGGTATCCTGTCACTCATCCTTGGTCCTAGTATGGACACTGGTGTCGTACTTGGGGGCATCACAGCCCCTTACTGTGCTCATAGATTTGGGAATGGTCATATTCCACCTTCTTATCCATTTGTGGAGGATTTTTATTCCCTTCACTCGGTCTTTACACCAGTGGTCACCCTCACAGGGGTGGTAGTGGATACGTGAATGTTGGGTCTTCACCTTACTTTTCTTCTTATGTCCCATCGTCCATCGCGTTGTTTCCTTTTAATGTAGTTTTCATGATCAATCCTCCTTGTGGCCTATAGTATGGAATCTCTATTGACTGTTTCCAATTGTTTTGGACTGATATTGTTGTCATGTAGGGCCCATTTTTTGTACACTCTCTCCGAGGTCTTTGATCCATTCGTGCCTATTGCAAGTATCATGTCTAAACTAGCATATAGGTTAGGATTTCACATCCGCTTGCATTTTGCATGACCATATGGCTATTTCATCTTAACCTTAGGTACGAACCCATTCCATCTTGTCACAGAACCTTCATGTTTCTTTTAGAAGTGACATTATGCGAATGGTAGAGCTTTTCCATATATGGGTACCCTAGTTATATCTTGTGTTGCATTTGGTACCCATGCTGACATTTCTTGTTTAGGGTGTGGGAGTCCTTTGTATAGTACCGCCATGTCTTTGAGAAATATCCTCATACTCCTCTTGAACTTTATGATGGCCATTCCACCAGGACTCCCTTGTATATGTCAAGTTGTATTTACATTATCATGAGTTTTGCTTTCCTTATTGAGCCTTATGTCAGCTTCCTGACTTTGATTATCAGCCATATAGCCCTTTTTTCATGTCTAGCCAAGAAGAACCTTTTTACATATCTTTTGTAGCTTGATTCCCCATTTTTTACTAGGAGGGGACCTTCCCTCGAGTGTCGTTATCCTACACATATTTCCTTGCATTGAGCATAGGTATTTCCGCTGCATGGAACTAGTTTTCTTGTCTCCTAACACTCGTCTCCTCCTAGATTTGTAACTATAAATCACTTTTATTCTTTTTCAAGATTTTCAAAATATCTGAAAAAAGTCCAAAAAAAAATAAAAAACCAAAAAGCTGGATAGGAAAAGATGTTATCTTTGGTAGCAGTCGATTCATGTCACCTTTGAGCAGAGCATTGTATATAACATTTGTTGGTTGGGTTATTAGTTTGACTTTAGGAGTTGTACTCGTTACTCTGATTTTATCTCCATCGATTGATTAAGCTTCCAATCCCTATGGAGTTTCTATTGATGCCTCCTGTGTCACAGAGATTTCCCAGTTTTCATATCGAGTCCATGCTTCCTACCTTCATTCATCATTCTCCTTTATGCTCTTGTTTGAAGGAAGTTTAAGCCTGAGTCAGCCATTCCTCAGTTATATTGACTTTGCATGTCAGCCATTCCCGGTACTATTACTAGTTCATGCACATCTTGTTTGAGTTCTTCCAAATTATACATCGTTGCAGAGTACCTCATGTTGGTTGATGGGGAGTGCCTTAGTTCCCTCCTTCCAATGGATTCCATTCCATTGACTTCATATCATTTATTTCAGGATAGGAATCTAGAGTCATTTGAGTTCCTTGAGACTTACAGTCATCAGTGGTAAGTTCTCTCGCCATCGACAATTTTGGGAATACATCAATGTCCCCTGATCGATGGATTCTTCCAAGTTTTCGACCTCAACACATCTATTCACATGTGTTTGATTGCACTTTGTACCTTAATTCCCATTTTCATTATCAGTGGGTGATCTCGCATCTGTTAACAGTATACATCAATGACTGGTAATCAGACGATGGAATAGTATGTTCGACCTCGACATCTGTATTCGCATAGTAGGACATTTACTTGTAGCGGTTTGTGTAGAAGACCTTCCATCTTGGTGGAATTCCACATATGCTACCTCCTTTATCGTGCCAGTGTTCATGAGATTTCAGCTCTCATGATTTGATTCCAGTTTATGTCAAATATCTTCAGCCATTATGGAGATGTTGATCCATTGTATATCTTTAGCTTCTATGAAGATCCTGATCCATTGTATATCTTCATCATGGAGATTCTGATCTATTATATATTGTATGTGGCGATGACCACACATGTCACATTTTGTATATCACGCCTATTCATGAACATTGTACTCTTATTTATTCGGGACTGCTATATGTATTTGTAGTCACATGCAGAGATTGGTTATCGTACTATAAAGATGGATGGATGGTTATTCCACCTAGTTCTTCATCACTCCACTTCTGGGATGGATTTTATAATTTATTTCAGCCATCATGTTACCCCTCTAACCTCACACATTAGGGGGCATCTGTTATAGCTGATTTTACCACACATGGTTGATCACATATTTATGGCCTTCCATGTCCCTCTGCAGACTCTTTAGACCCCATGGACTAATATTATACTTTGATGTTTCCAATTTCAGCCCTAACAACCCTTGTTTATTGTTTTACGTGACTTTTAAACCCATACTCGTATGTACACATGACTGTTGACCTCAAACCCGCGTACATCGAGATGTGTGCATAAAGCCAAACAATTTTGGATTTTTCCTTGGACGAGTCCAAAGACCCTGACTCTTGGCCTTCCATATGCCTTGAGATCACTCATATTCAACCATCCATTACTGTTGTAATGAAGAATTCAACTAATAACCTAGGTCTGGGGGTTACCAACGTACTATGACCTTGCAGACAATTTGATTATAAAAGCACAAATAGGAAATAGGGAAGTAGCAGGAACTTACTTGTAATAAACGAAGGTTGATCCAAGCTAACTCCTTCCTCTTTGCTTCACTTCTACAATCTCCAGGATAATTCCTCCTTCAACCTGTTAACAAAGATCCTTCCAATATACAATATGATTCATATATAAAGATGCATGTTAGGCAAATGACATATCATAATGAAATATAGATATTTACCAAGTCACAACACATGAAACACAATATGGAAGAAGTAATCTGCTTTATTAACAGTAATAGAGGGAGTTTAG
>LPNX011151027.1:0-35246 GCA_001517045.1 Pseudotsuga menziesii
AACCCATTTACAAGAGTTGTGTGCTCCAAAGCTGTCAAGCTACAAATTGATAAAACTCTTTGTCAAGGTACACACAATGTGATAGACGGTATTGAAGACTCTTTGTCAAGGTACAATGTGATAGACAGTATTGAAGATAGTTCATCGAAGAATTGAGCACCATTTTTCACCAATCCATTTACAGCTTTTGTGTGCTAATAGCTGTAAGCTACAAATTGATAAAACTGTTTGTTAAGGTACCATCTATGTTACCATAAACGAAAAACACAAAATGGAATGTGAAACTAGAATGGTACTAGAAAAGGGGGTTAGAGGTTTGGCCTACAAGAAAGAAGAAGAGAAAAAAACAAAAAAACAATATATATATATATATATATAGATAGTAAATTAATAGGAGACTATGTCACTACAGTGGTCATTGCTCATGACATTATAAATTCCGAAGATCAATGCATGCAAACATTATAATTTATCATGGAAGTATAAGCATCAATATTTAGAGAGCAATCTTGAACCTAAGAAATCTAATGTTCAAATCCATGACACACATTTCTTTAGCAAATAAACAACGTGTGGTTGTGAGTTGTCACTATGTTTAAACTAAAGAATCATGACTAGGAATACTAGAGTCAACAAATTAATTTGATGGGGGTAAACATAGCGATGCTAGGCAAGAATTCCCTGACGAGTCAATCCACCACACTATCCTACACTTTAGGCAGATGTACTTGCACATGTTAAAAAAAATGCCCTTTTCTACAACAGATTGATTAATTCAGATCTAAACGATGAGCAATCCTGATTGAAGGATAGTGGACCAAGTATGCAGAATGGGTGGTCAACCTTGTGCATGGCTTTAGAGTACAATATATTCTTCCATAAACCACAAAAAGTATTTCTCCATTTGTTCTCTATTTCGAAATGCCAATCGAGTCTCCATCATTTTCTATGAGTGTCTGCCAATGTCTATTTTTTACAAGGGTCTATGAATGTCTATTTATCTATATAGTAAAAGCATTGCAAAGCAACATTACTGCTTAGAAATCTACACCAATGGGTTTGCTCTTGAACTATAATAATTGCATGTATAGTTTGGTTGTGCGTTGTATTGTGGCTTATAAGTTATAGCCTTCATTTTCTTCTACATCCTTTCTGGATTCTTGTCATCAGAAAAAAATTAGTTTGGGTAGCTACTGCTAGTGCTCATTTGAACCATGTACATAATTTTCATTTGTTTGATGCTATATGTCTTGCAATTGACCTGCTATTATTTTGTTGTACATGTATTAGAGTGGACATAAAACCAAGCTTGTGCAAAATGATGATAGGCTAAACAGCCACAATAAGGCCATACCAACAATAAGGCATGCAAACTTTGATTTCCCACTAGTTTTATCCTTACATGCTGTCTAAAAATACATTTAAAAGTAGGGCAAAATCAAAATAGGAAAGCACGAGCCACCGTGTCAATCCAATCAGGATTCATAAGGAAAGCTTGTAGCCCTTGCAGCCCCTATTTTCACAACTTCACGATAGCATGCATAATGACATGGGTCCATTACGCAACATCTCTAGGCCTCTTGACATATTTCTACGAATAAATAGGGAACCTCCTAGCAAGTTCTAAACCTCTTCACCATGGATCACGGATCCAAACCCTTGAGACCGTAATCTTTGTATTTCATTTAACCTCAATGGAATGATTTTACTCTAGCAACCATTTGCATATTCATTCTTCCGCTACTATGTACAAATTCAAAAACATGACAAGGAGGCCGCCTTTTTAGAAAAATTTCAAGAGTTCCTCTTATGCAGATAATGATGCATTTTTAGAGATGAAGTGCAAGCCCATATTTGGAATTTCACGACAGGAGTTCCATGCATTGCTTGAGAAAATTCAATCAACTAATAGTACTATTTGTCAAAACAATATAGAAGACTCATATTTGACTCATATTTGTTGTCTCATGTTTGTGACAATTACAAATGGTTCAATGCAAAGCTAGATAGGAGGTTTGGAGGTGTATAGTTTAGCATGGAAATCTGGATATTAGTCTCTAGGTTCTCGATTATAAAACATAATCTATTTCAATTTTCAAAAGAATCAGTAACAGCATGTGTATTAGGATGTACTTACTTGCAAAGTTGCTTGTAATATCCCTCTGATGTGCCCTTGAATATTTTGTAATTTATGAATGACCATTGTACTTATTCTCTGGTGAGGAGCCCAAGGCCAACGCCCAACTAGAAGAACCTTGTATGTTAGGTGAAGTAATTTCCTAAGTACTGGACTTGGGAGACTTAAGACATGAACGGAACTTTATTCGAACAACCGAGTCCACTAGGAGGAGAGACTATTGGTTAAACAACACCTTGGGGACCTACTAAAGTTTAACCTAGTCTCCTTATGATCTTAATGAGGTAGCGGACATAGGCTAGCCACCATAAATAATGGTAGTTGAGTAGAGGTCAAACTATGGTAAGAACAACATTAAAATACATGCATATATATATATATATATATATATATATCAGACAATCACAAGTATATATGTGTGTGTGTGTGTGTGTGTGTGTGTGTGTGTGAATCTATATATATAGAGAGAGATCTATACAGGTATATATGATTTAGAATCTAAGTGATAAACAATCTGATGAATAAATTGTTTGCATAAACAAATGGTTCAAATGATATAAATATATTAATGAGATTTTAGTTATATATATCTATTTCATTAATATAACAAAGATTGTTTAAAAACAAGCATTTTTATATATCCGAGGAAGATGGTTTGATAACGAGTATGCGAAAGGTTGTCAAATGAATGTAGTTTGGGTGGTTGGGAGGAATGAATGTTACTGTCCCCACCCAGGTTCTACTCTTGTAAGTGACATGATGCTCTTGTGGACCCCTTTGTAATAAATGTTCTGAATGATGAGTTGACCATACCTTGATTCAGTTTGAATATCAGGTATTGGAATTTTCCGTGGAGTAGCCCTCTAACAAATGGTGAACCACATTTTTAACGAGTATATTGATTAAAGGAGTATATATATATATATATATATATATATATATATATATTCATTGAATAGAGATGGTATTTAGAAACTTGCAAAATAGGGCATGCAATTAAATAAAATATTTATTAATTATAGGAGGCGCACAATATTTCAGGCTATCAATTTGGGATTTGGAGATCTCTCCACAGGAGATTATTCCTATAACAATAAAATTGAGGCCACTTCTCATCCAAGTTTATTAAAATAGATGGACGCATGGAGGTTTTGTTCTTCCATTCCACTCCTTGAAGACAGGGAGGAATTTCCTTAAATAGGGAGTGTGGGAGCTGGGGGGGGGCGAATAATATGAGATGGGTTTCCATTGAAGAGATGCGAGGGAAATGGCTCACTACATTGAATGATCCTACAAGGAGGGATGAGAGTTGCATTTTCCTTAACGTGGTTGGTTAAATAGCATGTGGATCGTTTACTTCATTCTGCTATAAGGGAGGACGCATGGACACAGTCGGTGAACATCTTGTAGACGTCTGTCTCAAATCATGGCGATCATAATAGTTGGTTATATAAAAATGAGAACTGCATTCAAGCGTGGACACTGTGTACAGGTGCAGATCTCTGATCGGGTAAGAGTTTTTACCACCTAATTCTTTGTGTATGCTCAAATCGTTATGCGATTAGTAAGGTCTAATCTGATAAGTATAGAATTCAATGTTGTGATTCTAGTTGCCGATATGATTTATGTGGGTTTCTACTCACTGTTAAATTAATAGGACCTGAATTTCATACCTTATGGATTTAATGTCCGTGATTCCCTTCCTGACAATAGATCTAAAAATATATAGATCACGCAGAGGTCAAATCTTTAGGATTTAAACACATGAGTTTTGTTGAATGGACTGGAAATTCCAACGCCACCACTTCAAGAGATTGATGTGTAGAGATCGAACCCCAGGAGCTCAAAGAGATTTTATCTTCGATGGATTTCGCGTTAGGATACAAATATTTCATCATTTTACCCACTACCGATTCTCTATAGTGAGCACCCAAGCCTAGTATTACCCTGGTTGACTCTCACAATAAACGGCAAGGGTTTCAGTGTTCTTCTTTTGTTCCTGAACAACAAAAACATTTAATGGCTTGAATATATAGTATGGTCTCCAAGCCATGGTCGCCTTACCCCCTAGTCTCTTCCACTATTTTCCACAAAACCTTGATGTGTGTCCTTGGACAATGATCTCATGGATTTATCCTTTTGTATTTCCATCGTCCGATATTGACCCTTGATAAAGCTCATCTAGTCTACAGCGATCGCGGTGACTTTGAAGCTTCCCATTGATGATCCCGAAATTTTAGGTTTCTTCAGGTGGAAATTCCTCGCTCTAGTGAGAGGCGCCATGTTATTTTGGGTAAGGAAAATGTTTCCTCTGGTTATTTGTTGCATATCCTTGGATGTTTGCTATATGCATAATATGGGAATCAGTACAGCCTCCTTTTTTTATAAAAATACGTAGAACCCTTTTTGCAAATTGGAATGATAATGGCTCTATGGGTTCAAATTAGAGCATAGCTCACACAAGATTTTATAATATTAATAGTACGTGAAGAGATAAAGAATTGTTAATATTATAATGTAGGTACAATTTGGTGGCTGACTTAAGAAGCCACTATAGAAAGGATCTATTCGAAAAATTAAATATATTTTTTAACTAAAGCAATTATTCAACTACTATGTTTAGTGTTCGGAATAAAAGGATTGGTATTTTAGGAAGAAATCCTTTTTACTCCGATAAGAATAGTTTTTTGTTGGAGTGGTTGTGTGATCACTCTTAAGAGAATGGATTTAGTGTTTGGGACTTTGTCTTATAACTTTAAGATCATTCTACTCCACTAAGGGCTATTTGATCTTCTGTTGTTGTGCATGATGTATTACACCTATGAACTAAGTATTCACAATTTGTATTATACTTATGAACTAAGTAAATTCACAATTTATTATGACAAAAATAGTAAGACAACATAGACTATGGTAAAGGTATGGAGTGTGATGACATATAGGAGCATGAAGAAAAGTAAGAGTGGAAATTGGGTCATATGAGGTCAATTAGTGTTAATCAAAATATTTGTGGCTATTTACTGTGTGCATAAAAATGTTACATAGTTATGAGAGTTCATGTGGTGATGGTTTTGTTACATTAACCACCCTTTGTATTTTAAGCGAACCTTATTTGATTACCTTAGATCTCAATTTCAGGATGATTAGGACTGACGTATTGTTGTCTAAAAGTGAATTGTTACCTTAGTCAACTTTAGAATGGGGTCGTGCCTACTTAGAGTGTATCCAAAGATGCTATTATTTCGTATGTGGGTCTCGGGTTGATAATGTAGGGGTTCCCTATGGTTATATGAGGAACTGATGACACATCATTAGTGATGTAGGTTGTATACCTTCATAAGTGGATTTATAAATAAAGAAGTTGTGATAATGTTTGGTGGACGTAACCCCAAGGGTGGGGTGAACCACGTACATTGGTCTTGTTTATGTGTGCCCTTGATGTGTATTGATTTATGTTCCTTGAAGTGTTTTGTTATCTGGATAATCACCTTATTTATGATGATGTAAATGGTTGAGTGAGTTCCCATGATTGTTTAAATCAAGAAGAAGATTGTTTATACAATGGTTAAGATTTATATATGCTCTAAGGTCGAGTAAATGATGAAGTTCTAGGTAGGCCCTTGCCTCATGTATTTTATGTAAGTTTGATGTTTTAACCTATGTTTCTGATGGTAATGAGGGTGTGAACGATTCCATAAGAGTATTTTCTAAATCCAAAGGGATATTGGCTGTTTAGTGTTTATAAGTTGTATATAGTCAAATGTGGAATAACAACTAGAGTTATGGATGTTCGATCCTTGCCAATATGTTCACTATTATTCAAAGCATGGATCTTAAAAAGGACTAAAATGGATAAATTTATTACAACTGACTTGTTATTTCAGAGATGACAAGTTTCGTCTTGGTAACTAACACTTTTTTGTGATTGACTTACATTATGTTTTTTGTTTTTATCATTCATGGTCTTAAGGTATTATTTCGAAGGTATGAGTACTTGTTTAAGGATAATGACTTCATACATTTTGTAAGATAAATCTTCTCTTGGTGTTATGTCACAAGTGATAAAGTTAGAAAGAATGGTTGTGTGTGCATGAAAAAGGGGAGGGATATTAAAAGTTCCTTGTAAATTCACATAAGGTGTATATTAGGAGAAAATGGGAGCCTATTTTTCCATGTGTATGCCTTCTCTTTCCTATGTTTGAAATTAATGAAGATAAGTTAATGCACTTATTATGGAGCAATCCTCTGATCAGATCCATAGTTACAATTAATTCTCATGTATGGGTTTTTCCTTAGAAAGGTAATAATGCATAAAATACACTACCATATATTAATAATTTATTATAGATATGTGTGATATGAGTAATTAATAAGGCTGTTATATTGAAAAATTGAGCTACCCTTTGTTAAGGAAAATTTATTTCTAAGTGGATGTTACATTACCAGTGTCAGATTTCCACTTATGTTATTTGCCGAAGGTGGAATCTGAGGAGCATTTAAATATTTTTACGGCATCCTAAATCCCAACCTATAAAATCCATCCAGACTGTGAAACAGTAATACTACTTCCCTATTAGTGGTCACTCCTATGATAATGTGAACCAATTTCAAAATCATCTCAATGTTCCACGACTAGCACTCTTCTCGGTTCTGTTTTTCGCTTGTTGAAGGGATCTCAGCAGAGAGTGAAAGGAAAAAAAACTGTACACTCAATTAACTTCAGTAAAGGAAGATTTAGGTTCCTCGGTGGGCTGAAGCAGCACGCTTCCTTCCACACCACTCAATCTTCAATAAAATCAGCATTTAGATCCCTCACTTGCCACCTACCTTCATTAATATCTCTACACATTATGTAATATCTTGAATTTTGGACCTACCATTTATAGGCATGATCCTATTGACCATGATGATTATCTGATGATGATCTCAGAGAGAGATCAAAACGTCAAGCTATAAAAAAGCATTAATGTATTTTCCGCTCTTCCTTCACTAAACATGATGATTATATTGATGTTTTATTTTATATTGGGTCAAAGACCTCACTGCATATGAACATGATGATTTGCTTTGTATATTGGGAGTAAGTCAATTGTTGATGATATATAGGTATATATATGTTTTTGTGTTGGACGTCGACCTTGAAGCATATGATTGATGAAATGTTTATGTTGGGCATGGAACCTAAAGCACATGATCGATGAAATGTTTTGTGTTGAGCGAAAGGCTCTAGAGCACATGACTAATTACATTTGTGTTGAGCATAAAGCTCTAGAACACATGAAAATATAACTTGGAAATGTTGGGCATAAACTTTGGAGCATTCCATGTTGGTGTTGAGCATAAGCTATAGAGCATCAGATCTTCGGCCATTGTATCCCTAGGTGTATCGTACAAGTACATCCTAGCATTTAATGTTAAGTGAGATCTCTGGAATTGCACTATATTTGTAACTCCCTATTACAAGCATTGAGTATGGGCTCTGGTAAGCGATAGGTGTTACCGAAAAGATTAAAATCACCTTCAAGTGAAAATGACTCGAGGAATAATATTGATCTCGTCATACTTATTTTTAAGTGATTAAATGAAATTTTGAATTTTTGTATTCTTATCAAAACTAAAGAACTACCACATTAAACGAGGGAAATTCAACATGCAAGGATGTTTAGAGTTTCCTATCCTAGTAGACCTGAGCCATCTATCTACTTGACCTTCATAAAAGAAGTGTCGTTAAGTTTGAAGGATCATGACACATGATGCCTGAAGACAAGTGTTAACAAGTATTTTAATACTATGTATTTTATACATACTATGTATAAAGAATTAATTATGATTAATTATAGAATTGAATAAATAAAGAAGAGAATCTCCACCAATTATTATTTATTAATAAAGGTTAATAAATAGTGAAATATCTATGAAAGAATAACTAGGAACTAGTTAAAAGTTCCTAGGTTAAGAATTGAAAATTACCCGAGTAAATTAAAAAGGGTTAAATCAAGAAATCAAGGATTTCTTGATTTAACTGCCCCTTTAACTGAAAATTCTTCCTAGACTCAGACTCAAGCCAAGAAAAGTCTTGGGGGTTTTGATTTTTCATCTAGGAGATTTATTATTCTGCGTTTTGATCTCAAGTGTTTTCTTGGATAACTTTTCACGCAAGGAAAAGAGGATTGATTCAGAACTAATTACTAGTTAGGAAACCCTACCTTAGGTGCTCTAAGCTACTTGCATGTTGGATTCTAGCTCAAGGGGATCTATATTAGAACGAGGAATGGTTCCACGTCATGGTTGGGAGGAACATGGTAGTTCCCAAGTGATTTGGTCATCAAACAGAGGTCAGATATGCATTGAATTGTTAACATTGGTTATTTAAGTGTGCAAGTACAACAATTGACAAAGCTTCAATTTCAGGTATGAAACCCTTGAAGGCCTATTCTATTTCTTCCCAAAGCTTCATTTATGTTTATGTTAAGAAATGGATGCAATGAAATTTCTAACCCTAATGACTCTGTTTTATGGTTATCAATCTGTTAAGGTTGTATATACAATTTACTAATCATAGGATGGAGAAATTTTATTATATCTTGTACATTACTAGGGTGTATACTTTGAGTGGAATTGTATAATTATCTCCATGTTTAGTAATGTGCACCATACCTAGTTTTTGTTACGAGTTAGCCTATTCTATAGGTTGCATTACTCTGCTGACATATTTCATTTATCAGCAGAGGGTTGTTTTTTATTCAAGATTTTTTCAAAAGTGTTAACCCAAAAAATCTGTCACTTAGTTGTACGTATCCTACACCACCTAAGAACACCCACAAATGGCCCTCATTTGACCCCATTGGACCCCCACATCCTTAAAAAGGCTTAAAATGTGTAAAAGGGCTTAAAAACCCCTAAAAAAAGCCAAAATAGCTCTCATAGGGGCTAAAACCTCAAAAAAGGGGCTAAAACCCCTCAAAGGAGCTTAATACCCCCAAAAGAGCTAAATATTGAGCGAAAGGGGCTAAAAACCCAAAAAAATGGCCTAAATCCCCAACCAGGGGCTTAAGACCCTAAAAGTCATGAGAAAACGTATAAATAGAGGGGTGGGGTCACTCTCAATTCATTTCTCCCTTGCATATTGTTATGATACCCAAGTGGATTCTTTGAGACCATTTTCCTCTGAAGCCACCCACACTCCCTCTCATCCATTTTCCCTTTGAGCCATAACTACCCCATTCCCAAGAGAGAGGTGCTTCTCCAAGCTAGGGCATGGTGGCCCATTTCCACCAAGAGGTATAATCTTTTATTTAAATGTAATTTTTATTTTAGGTTTTGTCTAAATCAATTTGCTCGCAGGTTTTATTTCATGTTCTAAGAAGTGTATGCAGGGTTCTGGAGTCTAACCTTGTGTGCAAGGTTTCCATCTCTTTCCTTTTTGTTCTTTGCTTCATTTCTGCTCAATTTTTCTTGCATTACAATCAGGAACCCTACCCTTCTATCCTATAGATGGAAGGTAGCCATTCCTACCCTATAGCAAGGGAGAAATCCCTGCTACAGAACGGGTTCAACCATACTAGGTCAATCCCACACGATCCCTAGAGTGTTTTTACAAGTTTCAATTTTTAATTCAATTTTTTTTTTCCCTTGTTTAAATTTCTACCAAATCTAGCTTAGATCTCTGTTTATTTGCATTTTTAGTTACTATCAATCCTCCTTAAGGCTAATCCGAGCCCATTTGTCCACAATACTGATTACCATTAGTCGTTCTGTGATTTGCAAATCACTCAACTATGCAAAAATGACTGAACCGAATTTTTGAAAATTCACCTATGTTCAGGCTCGTTTGATACCCAAATAGTTGATCCATTTGTGAATATTCTTACAATTAGGGGTAAAAGGGCCCATTTTGGAAGTGGGTTTTCAACCGTTTGAGGTAATTCGTCACGGTTTGATCACAATACACTTCACAGAAACAGGACCTTTACAGGTGTGCAACCCATTTTTGGGTTTGACTGTTTGCTTCTATTGGGACTGTTAGTGTAGCCCAACTACCTCTGTCCATCAAAACTGTTTCTGTTTCTGTCTCTGTTCATTTAATTTGCAGAATGTGTAAATCAATGGTTAATAGGTTAATGAACATAGCTTGATTAAAATTGACTTAAAATCAACATCTTGCCTAACCCTTCCTCCTCTACCTAGTCATCACCCTTCAAGGTATTCTGAGATAAGACGAAGGGTGAATCTCGTATAGTAATAGGAACTTCACCTATTATTTTTCAAAGCCACTAAAAACAGGTGACTTGGAAGGTAGAGGGGGTAGAGAAGGAGGGATTCTCATGACGCTCAACATCCTCCCTGTTGACCAACCTTGCATCCAAACGGTGACATGTGGATCTACGGATGGGCTTAGTTCCATTGTGTTGAGATCCCAACACCCTCTCCTAGTTGAAGAGAAATATAGGTGCAAGGTAGTCACCTAGTCATACTATCATAGTTCAGGATCACAAAGGGTACATGACTAAAAATTTCTAATTACTATATACTGCTTTCATTCACAATGTTATGAATTGTGTGGAATATTCATAAACCATTTGAGTAGCCATTAGATATAATAGAAAAACAAAAGACATACACACCATACCATGTAAATCAACCCAACTCAGTTCATGACGCTAAGTGAGCCAGTAAAATTTACAATTTACACTAAGTTAAATATCTATAGTCTTTGAGGACATAAGTCCCTGACTGCCTTAACCATGGGAAGTACTTGGTCTCAACCCAGAAACTCATTGTGAGGAGTACCACGAGAATACCAAAGTAGTTGGCTGGTAAGAGGAATTGCCTACCGAAACGTGCAACGCCCCCATTGATTAAGCAGCACTACCATGAAAAAAACGCCAAGCGTTGTCTTCTGGCAAACTTGGTGGCCAAGTGACCACCTGAAGCCAATAGGAAGCCATTGAAACCAGGGTCCAAAAATCATTACCACCATTTTGACATACAAATTTGACACAATTGATCCCTCACGCTCTTCCTCACGCCTAAGAGGCAAACCACCACAGTACGGGTCATTAAATCGACATCGCCGAGACCATTCTTAATGACCTTCCACACCGTCAGAAGGCCACATAGCGTATGATTCAGATTCTGACTCATATTAGTCTAAACCAAATCTGCACACTGCACCATCAAGATCCATGGCTAGTGCAAACCTGGATCCATTTTTCGGTGTACTAATTGCTAGTGGATCCATGTCCACACCACAAACTATCAACAATAACCCTGCAGGTGGCCGCAGAATGGTTATGCAAACCATCATAAGCCAACTACCACCATCCATATTGACCAGTCAAGTTGTCCCACCTGCAACACATGGGGAAACTGGCCATTCCACCTACACTGCCCCTCCTATCATACATGGGGGTAGTGGCCCTTCCACCCACACTGTCCCTCCCACCACACTTGGGGGCACTGGCCCATCAACAATGGTGCCATCAATACCCCCAGCTATGTAGGTGCATTATGCACTTGCAAACCCCACCACCATGGCTGCCCCACCTCACATCAACCGGGGGTCAAACCTTCCTTTCATGGCATGTCTCAACTTGCTTGATTTGGCTCGGTTAACAAATGACCCTATCCACCATCAAAGTTTTTGACCTCCCATGCCAACCAAACTTTCCTCAGACATTCCTAAGTTTGAAGGGAAGGCAGGGGAGTGCCCCGAAAACCACATCATGGCGTTTCATCTATGGTGCTCATCAAACAACATCGTAGATGATTCGATCAAGCTAATACTATTCCAACGCACCCTCACGGGTGCTGCAACCAAGTGGTACGTTGAGCTACCACAAGCCAAGTACCCAGATTTCAACTCCTTGGCTTTCATGTTACTGCAATATTTCCAACTCCCCATCAGATATGACAAAGGGGTGGATATCTTGTTATCTTGCAAAGAGTTCTATGAATTAAGACTTGGCCAAATGACCATGGAATACCTCATTGACAAATTCATGGATATGTTATGGTTTGTACCTTACATTAAAGAGGAGAATTTTAATATTCAAAGGTTCTTGAGTTGCTTACCGCAGACCTACAAAGATAGCATTGAATTTGACAATCCAAAAACATTAGATGAATTTTTAAGGAAGGAAAGAATTTTCTACGTTCAATATAAGCAAAGCAATGATACATGTAAAGTATGGAATGATAAAAAGAAAGAGAAACTCAACCAGCAGAAAAAGGGATACAAGCCACCCACGTTTAGAAACATACCAAAGAATTAGTAAGGAAACAATTATATTATAAATAGGAGCCATTGTAAGGAAACAAACCAATTAACCTTGGACCAAAAGGGTCCACTGGAAACCCCAAGGAACCTCTGAAATGATGGGAGTGTGCAGAAGCCCATTTACAGCATAATTGTCCACACTTAAATGAGATGAACTGGACTATTTATAACATTCAAGAAGCCTCAATTGTGGGAGAAATTGAAAGAAGTATACAAAGAATAAATGCAGCCTTGGAGGAAAAACAAGTGGACCACCAATATGCAATTGTGAAATCGAAGATACAATTTCTAATAAAAAAAACGTTTTTTATTAATTGATCTAGGAACTAGATTGAGCTATATCACTCCCAAGATCATGGAAATTTTCCAATTAACAAAGGTAAAGCATCTGAAAACATAGTTGGTCCAATTAGATAAGAGGGATAAGAGGAAAATAATCGATTATATTGTTGATTTTAATTTAAATTGTTGAATCATAAGACTAGAGTCAATCCTAATATTTTTCCTTTAGGATCTTATGAAATGATAATTGTATGCGTTGGATGGAAAAATATAGAGTTATAGTGAATTTGTTTGACAAGACCTTTACATATATAGTTGAAGTTACATTTGTAAAGGGTATATCCAAACCTGTCTCTGTGAGGTCTGCAATGCAACTAAAATGATGCATGAGGAAAGGTTGCATATTATATGCAATTTGGGTCACATACTTAATTAACAAAGAAGATAAAATCATCCTAAGAGATTACCCTATATTGAATGAATTTCTAGATGTATTTGTAGAGGAAATACCTTGAACTCCCCCTCTGCGGGAAATATATTTTTCCATTTAACTTATAGCAAGATATGCACCTGTATCCAAGATACCATACCATACGAGCATCCCAGAATAAACTGAAATAAAATCTAGATTCAAGAACTGTTAAACAAGGGGTATATCAAACCCATTGTGTCACCTTGTGGAGCACCAGTTTTATTTGTAAAGAAGAAGGATGGGACCTTGATACTTTGTATAGACTATCAATAGTTAAACAAATTAACTATTAAAAATAATTACCCACTATCTCATATAAATGATTTATTCGATCATTTAGGTGGAGCGAATGTATTTTCAAAGTTAGATTTGCGATCTGGATACCACCAAATTAGAATTAAAGAAGAAGACATTAATAAGACTGCTTCCAAAACAAGTTATGGAGACTATGAATTTGTAGTAATCCCATCCAGTTTAACTAATGATCCTACGACTTTTATATGTCTCATGAATAACATATTTAACAAATATTTGGAGCAGTGTGCGTTAATATTTATCAATGACATATTGATTTATTCAAGGAAAGAAGAAGAACACAAACAACATTTGAAAATAGTATTATAGACATTAAGGGAACATCAACTTAGTGCTAAGTTCAAAAATTGTGAGTTCTTTAAAAGCAAGATACAATACTTAGGTCACGCAATCTCGAAAGAAGGGATCGTGGTAGACCTTGAGAAGATAAAAACTATTTTAGAATGTTTGGTACCTAAGGATGTGGCAGACATTCGTTCCTTCATGGGACTCACCGACTATTTCGGGCGATTTATCGAAGGCTTCTCTAAAATTAATTATCCAATTACTTTGTTGCAAAAGAATGGAATACAATTCATATGGTCTCCAAAATGACAAGAAAGATTTGAAAATTTGAAGAGGTTGCTAACAACAACACCCATCCTTAAGGTAGCTAACCATTATAAAGAGTATATGGTATGTACCGGTGTAAGTAAATAATGTTTGGGAGGAATATTATCCAAGGAAGGACATGTAGTGTGCGATGAATCACGTAAACAAATGAAATTACATAGTTCATGACCTAGAACTAACATCAGCAATACATGCCTTAAAAATGTGGTGCAATTATTTGTTATGGAAAAATGTCTTCTTGTTGCAAACAATACTTGTGTAAAGAACTTATTCACTCAACCTGGATTTAATGCCCGTCCAGCGAGGTGGATGGCCTTTTTGAGTGAATTTTTAAGTAAGACACATAAAAGGTAAGGAAAAAAGTGGTTGATGCACTCAGCCAAAGAACTCATGCATTTTATGAAATGACTATAATTCAACCAAAAAGTGACCTCAAAAAACATAATTAAAACAACAAACATCAACGATGCCGAAAACATAAATTTATTAAACACATTGCTAAAAGATGAGGTAAATTTAAATGGAACGGAATTGAAGGTGGACCACAAAGGAATGATATGGTTTAAAGACATATTATACATACAATATGTAACAGAAATAAGGCTGATGATTTTAAATTAAATGCATAAACAACCATATGCCAATCACCCAAGTTATAAAAAAATGATAACAACCTTAAGAAGACAATTTTATTGGCTAAGTTTAAAAACATATTTGGTTAAGTATCTATCTAAATGTTTGGAATTTAAATAGGTGAAGGTTGAACGCCAACACCTAGCAAGTTTGTTACAACCTCTACCAATTCCTCAACGGAAATGGGAGATCATATCTTTAGATTTCATCAGAGGTTTTCCAAAGCTGCAAAAACAACATGATTATATTAGATGGAAATGGGAGATCATATATTTAGATTTCATTAGATGTTTTCCAAAAATGCAAAAGCAACATGATTCTATTATGGTTGTAGTAGATAAGCTAAGCAAATATGCACATTTTATCCCTGTAAAGTCAACTTACAAGGTTGTGCATATTGCAGAGATATTTTTGAAGGAAATATTCAGACTGCACAGAATACCGAAAATGGTGATCTCCAAGAGAGATGTTAAGTTCACGTCAAATTTTTGGAATTCCTTGTTTGTAGTGTTAGAGACCAAAATAAATTTCAGCACTAATTATCACCCACAAACATATGGGAAAATAGTGCATCCCAATCAAATCATTGAAGATATGCTAAGGATGTACGTCATGGAAAAAACCACTTAGTGGGAAGATTATTTGCATGTTGTGGAATTTGCATACAATAATGTATGCCAAGCCTCATTAAAGATTATCCCATTCAATATTTTATATGAAAAAAAGTGTACTATCCCAATTAGTTGGGATAGCCCAGTAGAACTCCTAATGGTAGGTCCAGTATGACTACATGACATGGAACAAATTGTCCTCAATGTGAAGAAGAACATAAAGATGGCACAAGATCTCTAAAAAATATATGTTGACTTAAAAAGGAATCATATTGAATTTACTGTCGGAGACCACGTATATCTTCCAGTTAAGCCCTAAAAGAGATCACTTAAATTGGGAAATTGTACTAAGTTAGCACCGCGTTTTTGCAGGCGTTTTCAAATCCTGGAAAGAATCAGACTAGTAGCTTACTGACTTGCACTTTTGACACTTTAAAAGATTCATAATATTTTCCATGTTTATTTATTAAAGAAATATATGCATGATCCTACTCACATCATTGACTAGATTGTGGTGCAGGTGGAACCAGAAGGCAAGTTCCAAGTGGAACCTATGTGCATTTTGCAACGAATGAAAGAACACTTTAGAATATAGTCATCGCTCAGGTAAAGGAGAAATGGAAGCACTTTAGCCCCAAGGAGGAAACTTGGGAACTAGAGGAAGAAATGGGTGTAAATTATCTAGATATGTTCCTAGAGCCAATGGAAGAACAATAAGAAAATTGAGGATGGTGTTAATCATAACGGGCTGAGGATGTAATATCCCAAAATATCATTATGATTATTTTATTTTTAGTTAGCCATTTGTATTACTTTATTGAATAAATTGGCTAGATCTAAAAATCTCCCAAATGTTCGCTTAATGGATGGATGTAATGAACATTTATCGATTAATAAAACAAGAGAATATTGGAGGGAATCCACTCTAAATGAGGAAATTGTGCATACAAGAGTGGAAGAAACGAAAGAGTTAACCTCGAAAAATTCAAAACAAGTGTCGAAGTGCAATAATGGCACTAGACACTCTCTAAAAATTAGGGATTTTGATAGCCACAAAAATTCCAAAGGGAATCGGCTTCTCGCAAAATACCTATGCAAAGAAAAGAGAAAAGGGGCATATACTAGAAGAAGGACGCTGCTTAGAATGATAGATAAGGAAATCTTACTGTGTGAGCACTCTAGTGTTAGGCAAGTTCAGTAATTTCTGATCAAACCAAGAACTGTCATAGAGGTTAGCTAATATCCACTCTTGGGATTCATGATTTATCTCATGGGTAATCAAGGTCAGTAATAAAGACTGCTTTCAATATAGGTTTGGGTTGAGCATCACTGCTCTTATCGTAGTTGGCCTACAGTTTCTGCAGCTTTTACTTTTGGACATATATGTATCATGCATTATTAGTTTTATGTATTGAAATATGTATTTTGTTTATTTAACTAAGACTGATGTTGCTAGATGAGAATTGTTAGTTTATATGAGTACTAGGTAAATCAATACTATATTTTGAAATGCATAGTGTATTCATTACTTCATAAAGCAAATCAAGCATCCTAGATGTATAATTATTATGATTTAATTTGGCTTGAGTATTACACCATTTAGGTATTATAGTATTATTTTATTGGTTTCTCTGAGAATGGTCAAAAGAAAGAACAGATTCAATCTTTAGATTTAATGCTTAAGTTAGATTTGTAGGATAAATAAAAAAATTTATCATGTAAGATTGATAATTTACATTTACGAAAAAAAATATGTATATTATGAGATAGATTTCCAACAAGATTAAACTGTGTAATTCATTTTTTGTATTAAATGGTTAAGTTATGTCAGGATATTAAGCAGAATTCCATAACCATCTCATCGCTAAGGGGAGATATAGAACATACCTTAACCCATAGGTTAGATATCAATGAATAATGGGGTAGAATTAACTCAGAAATAAAATAAAATAAAAGTACTGGTGCGAATTGAATTAATTAATACATTAATAAACAAAGGGTAATGCCCACAAGGGAAATGCTCGTAATAAAGGTAAATACCCACAAGGTAAACACTTGCAAGGGAAATGCCTGCAGAAAAAGGTAAATGATGCAATATAAATTCCCATTAGAGAAATACCCGCACTAAAGTTAAATACTCATAAGGTAAATGCCTATAGAAAGTTCCAGCAAGGTAGATGCCACAAGGTAAATGTCCACTTAGTTAGGATTTTAGATCCCATTAACGTTCGAATGAGGAATATACATAATATCAACAATATTCAATACTAGAGTACACATTAAGAATGTAATAATTAGAACAAGATAGGAAAATTCTTCCTTTCGTTATGATAATGTTGTCATTAAAATAGAACAATGCTTAACAAGAAAGAAGAAATTATGCCTTAAACACTAATCCAATTAGAATGTTGGGTCGCAAAGGAATATAAACTACAGTATAACATCTTTTATAAATTGTTGATACACAACATAAATAGATAATGGTAGAAAATAGTTCTACATAGAAGTCCAATCCTCTAAGCACAATAGGCTTCAAAACCTAGTAGTTTTAAATGATAACCTTGGAGTGAGAGCATGTACATACTTGTTAATGATTTCTAGGTATTTTGTACAGTTGGGAATGCAGTCAGTAACTGAAGGAAACACATTATTTACAATTATTATGGACATTAGCAAGTACTGAAAATAGGTAAACAATAATCCATTAAATAATAACCCAAGTAGGCATGGGGTTTCAGAATACTACAGGCGGAAGCAAGATTACAAAATTCTTGTATACAGAGTATTAATCGAAATACTCTAAGTTCAACATATTTTTAGTTTGGAAAAACAAAGTAAAATTAACTTGTTCGTTTTTAAATGGGTTAGTAAAAAGAACCACCTCATCTCTGAGGGGACCTAGCTAAACAAACCTAGAAAGGGAATTTCGTGATCATATTTTTACCTACTAACCAAACATAGATTCAATAATCTCAAAATGGATTCATATTTTAACACACATAAATGTGTTGGTACCACACCCAGTCTTAGTTTTAAAACTGTACACTACTTTTGAAGTTCATACTTGAGTCAAAAAGCTCATGTTCCTTTAAAACTTGAAGTATGGTGAAAAGATTGAAATTAATTCAAACCCTCGAATGGATCGACGTGGGGTCGGGAAGAAGTCTCACCATCTTTAGCGAAAGGAAAC
The DNA here is from genome assembly GCA_001517045.1 of Pseudotsuga menziesii. Classification (NCBI taxonomy): domain Eukaryota; kingdom Viridiplantae; phylum Streptophyta; class Pinopsida; order Pinales; family Pinaceae; genus Pseudotsuga; species Pseudotsuga menziesii. Next base: position 18,532 of record LPNX011151027.1, read on the forward strand.
ATGATACTAGGAACTCCCCTTTCACTGAAGCACCAAACCAAAACCAAGGTGTTCAATCCAAGAAGAGACATGACTTATTGGATAATACCCTCGATCTAGTTATACCTCCAAGCAAGGAAGTTGGTATCTATGAACTTGTGTATCCTATAGAAAAGGTTAGTAATAAGCTCATAAATGATATTAAAAATGGATAAGAAATGTAACAGGTTTTCATAAATAGAATTACTACAAAATATAGCATACCCTCGTGCTAATGGAGTTAAAAATACACATTTGCACTTAGTATCACCCAAAGATAACTCCCTTCAAAATGGCGAGGAATAACCATGAGAATGGTAGACTGAAGACTCCCTATGACTCAAAACCCTTATTTAGTCACACATTCTGAGCAGATTCTTTGTTGAACAAGGAGAGAAAGAAAACTGGAAAGTATGAAAAATGAAGGTCTTTTGGACAACAAAAAGTGAATTAAAATCACTGTTAGTATCGATGACATGGAGGCCTTTAGGCCACCTTCCTGAAAGAGAGTGCATCCTTTTATAAGTTTTAATCATGTGTAGAGAAGAAAATCATGCAGATTCTTTTAATCAAAATAGATATTACACCATAGCATTCACACATAAACATAGATATTTACCCTAGAAACCTTTAACCGAGAAAACCAACAAACCTTGGAGCCTTACCTACTATATTCTCATTATTATTATGAATCCTCACAATACAAAATATAGGTATTCAACAACATCCATTAACCTTATCTGTTAGCCTGGATTAGAAAATAGACTCCAATCCCTTAACTGGGATTAAGTCACATATTTTTAGAAAAATCCCAAAAATAGCCCAAACAACAAAAAATTTGGTTCGCTTTCTTTCGCATCGGAAATGGCCTAATGACCCATTAGAGGAAATTTCAATTTAAAATGGGCCTTCCAAAAATAATAAAAATTCCATGTCATCATGTATTAGCCAATCAAAATTCTTTAAAATTCAAAAAGGGAGCACCTCTTAAACAAAATTTTAATATAAATTTGGGGATAGGTATCATAGAGAAAACTGCTTTTTTTGTTCATATTTTCAACATATATCCCTGTGTTTTTAGTCAAATTTCGATCGGGAGAGCTCATTGGATGTAGATTTAAATTTTGCATCCAATGAGTACCCACTTGACATACTTTTGGTGGGCCCCGCTACCCCAAAAACAAGAAATACCTGAAAAATGTGATGATGACATCATCATCACGTTTTTTCAGGTATTTCTTTTTTTTTGGTGTAGTGGGGCCTGTCAAAACTATGTCTAGTGGGTACTCGTTGGATGCAGAATTTAATTCTGCATCCAACGAGCTCTTCCAATCAAAATTTGAGTAAAAGCACAAGGAGATATGTCGAAAATACGGACAAAAAAGTAGTTTTTTCTTTTCTTTCTCCAAAATTAATAGATATTATTTTATTATTTTAACTATTATTTTATTAATTTTCCTTAGGAGGCCCATTTTGAGTTGAAATTTCCTCTAATGATTTCTAAATGGAAATAAGTCTCTGACCTATTTCCATGAAGGTACCGACAGGGATCATCAGACACGACACTGACATGCACACCTCCCCTCGACACCCACATGCAATGATTTTAACATATACCCAATGCATTTTTAATTTTTATACCACTCCTACATTTCTATGGGTCACATCTTCGACCAAAAGGTAGTAGAATTTGGACCACTTTCACATCCCTTTCACAAACCCAACCTTAGTATTGATTATATATATACACTCTTGAGAATAATAAACTAGTCTTAGAATGTTTAGCTATAACACTTTTATTTCAAGGATGAGTACTCCCTCATGAAGTTTTGAAGGTATATTTTTATCATCAATGATGTGTTTCGACTCTCTTTCCAATTAGAAACACTATCTGGCGAACCTGTAAAGTGCTTACACATAAAATTTCAATAGATTAAGAATTTGACAAAGAAGAAATTGTTTAGAATGAACTATTGTAATGAGATAAAAAATGACCTTTTTACCCATGCCTTTGTTAGTGCTTCAAATAACTCGTGCATGAGTTGAACAGAATATAAGTTCTCACTTAATAAGTAAACCATGCCTCTATACCTAGATCTAATACACCTCTCACAGTTGGTGTGGAAATACTTCAAATTTTAATTGAATAGGGTTAATAACTTGTATCCCAAAATTTCTTTTTGTTGAGACTTTGTAAGTGATAAGTAATGAGTTCTTTCCTTGTTGGCAAGATTTAGAAGAAAAAAAAATTAGCTCAGTATGTGTAGTATATTGTAGTGGGTTACACTTACATTCTAATAAAATATAAACCTATAGAGTGGCCAATAGTCTTAAAAATAAAGGAAGTGTTACCACACTTAAGGAAAAAATAGAAGCTATGCTCAAGTAATTCATAAAGGGTTTACTCACTAAACTAATGATATATTGTCACGGGGACTTCACTTAGTGAACCTCTCACATAGCACGTGTGATTGTGGGATGTTAAAGAATACCCTTAATTTCGATAGATATTGACCCAAACTCTTTTTGTTGAAACCCCCTCCCAATACTTAAAACCTCCTCCCCACCCATTTTTATACCTCAATCCTTATAGACCACCCTACCCAACCCAACCTTAAACCCCTCATCCCCCCAATACCTGCAATATATTGGTTCAAATTTTAACAATTTTAAAACCCACAATATGAACTAACGTGATAGTGTTCCCTTTTAGAATATGTATTTGTACTAAACTAATGTAGAAAATCATTTTATTATCCCATGAATGATCTTGCTATGCCATAAGTATAGGGCTATAAAATATTAGAGACAAAAAAATTAAAAATAATAACCTTCAAATTGCAAAAAAACGAGCAATTTAGGACAAGTATTGGTTGTGTTAAACAATTAGTTGATAGCAAAATTTACTATTTCATGTGGCTAAAGTTGGCTAATAAAAGTGTTGCAATTATAACAAATGTGCTGAAATTTGTCCAAAACAACAATATTTATCAATTTTATATCATCGTACTTCCAATGAATGTCAAACATGGTCAAAATTGACTGGAAGAGAAAGTCGATGAGTGTTTCTACCTACCAAATAGGTATATACTTCACATGTGTAAAATTTTGCATCGGAGTTTTGAATAAATATCAGGGTAGTGTAACAAGATGTAAACTTCATCGTATGTATGATTAATGTTGGGGCACCATGAAAAAAAAGGCCAAAAATTGTGATGATTTTGAAGTATTTTTTGATGATAAAAAAAAATTCTATATATTTTGTTGAATTTGATCCCATATGTAGTAGTGATAGATAAAGCGATAATTGGTGTTGAGTAGCACTGGACAAATTCATTCAATTGCACTTTTGTATTATTATGATTGAGAAATAATGAAATATCAATAAATCCGTTAAATGAGAAAAGTTTACATTATATTATTTGTTAATAATAAACCCATTAAATAAGAAAAAATTGCATTATATTCTTTGTTAATAATGTGATATACTCTAAAAAGATATTTTTTAATCATATAATTTTGAAGAGATAATTTTTAATGAACTTCATAGTTTAGAAAATGTTTTTTAACTTTTTCAAATGTTTATTATAGATATATGTTAATACAATTAATATTTTTTAGAAAAAAAAAAGTTTAAATCAAATTTTATTGTCTTAAACTCATACCTTGAATTGGAATATTGTTAACGAGAAACCGTTTTATGAAAAGTTTGTTGTTTACATGATATGCAATGAAAATATTTTAGGCTTTACAAGAGTTTAGAAAATTGAAATTCACAATTTTCATAGAATATATATATTCTTGAACCTTTACCCTATTTTAGAAATGGTGATAATTTGAAATTCTACTTCCAAAAATGAGTTAAGGTCAAAAAAAAATATAATAGAATTAAGATAAATGGTCAAAAATTAAGTTAATTTCTTTGTACTACTTTACACTTACCTAGATTGTAAATTGTGATTTAAAGTTTTTTTTCTTTAAATTAATTTCATTTTAAAATTAAAAATAGAACTAATTGCATAATTAGAATATATTGAGTCATTCTTGAATGTTCTTCATACATCAATTACATGTTTATTCCTTTTATATTATTTTAAAAAAAAATCAATTATATGTTTATCTCTTTTATATTCTTTTAATTTTGTAGTCTTTCTTCTCTCTTTTCTAATTTGTTATATCATATAATAATCCCCTTTAAGTTAAATGTAATATGTGCACCAATATGTTGTAGCACCAAGCCAACTTTTCTTATTAGTTAGATAGAGGCTAGGTCTTATATACGAATACTACAATTAGTTTCTAACCTAAGACATTAAGAGCATTTATCAATAGAAGTAACTTTTAAAGTTTTAAATTTTTTGAAGCATGACTTTTGGTTCATTTATGTGTGTGGAGATGAAGAAATCATTTGATAATTTAATATATTAAATAGGGCAACTACATAATGAAAATACACCTATAAGTAACCCATAAATCTTTAAAAAATGCTCACATCTTATCGAAAGATGAATAACTCTTAATTTTTAAACAATTACAAAATCCTTTTGAATATAAACTTTATATACTAAATAATTTAAAAAATCAGACAACCTTAAAGAACATTAAGACACCTACACATTTATATTTTACAACTTCTTTATTTCTAAATATTATAAGGTGCTTCTTAAAACATTATTATTATAACATTTACTATAATGTAAACTCTTAATTTTCCTTTTAAATTACATAACTTTAAAAAAATTTATTAAATTTATTTTTAAATTTTTAAATTTAATTTTAAGATATCTATTTTTTTATTTTTTTTTAAATTACAAAACTTACTCATACATACATATACACATATATATATAAATATCTCCTTTTTTTATTAATTACAAAAGTTATTGAATATTAAATAAACATAAACATAACTTTGTTATAATCTTCATTGATACGACTATATTACTATCATGCATTTTAATAGTAAGATATTAGATATAACTATGTAAAGCTCTTTCATAAATAAAACTATATTACAATAAATTTAATTATAAGATATATCATATTTAATATTTTTTTTCTCTATTGTCATACACGACAATCATTTCGTATACCATGTATCTTTGTAAGAACATACACTTTTGACAAAGTCTAGAAACCTAATTTAATGAGAAGACATCCAATATTTATTATTGTGTTTCTCAACTATTTTGATACAAGAATCATTTCTTTTATATATATATATCCTCTCTTTTTTTTAATTACAAAAGTTATTGAATATTAAATAAACATGAACATAACTTTGTTATATATGACTATATTATAATCATGCAATTTGATAGTAAGATATTATATATAACTATGTAAAGCTCTTTCATAAATAAAACTATATTACAATCAATTTAATTATAAGCTATATCATATTTAATATTGTTTTTCTCTATTGTGATACACAACAATAATTTAGTATACCATGTACATTCGTAAAAAGATACACTTTAGTCAAAGTCTAGAAACCTAATTTAATTATAATACATCTAATATTTATTATTGTGTTTCTCAACTATTTTGATACCAAAATCATTTCTTATACCATGTACATACACAATAGAATGCAGTTTAGTCAAGGTCCAAGTACGTTTAATGATTTTCCAAACCATTTTGAATAATACTCATTAACTCAACAATTTCTACATTAATTTTATTTTTAATATTTTTTTTAAAACCTATCCAATTTCCACTAAGGTTTGAGATTAAATTATGACTGACATAAATAATAGTTATACATAGATAACTTTTAACTATAAATAACTTCTAACTAATAAATAAATAACTAAGAGTTCATCACAAGTAAATAAAAAAATGTGAAAAAAAATATAATTTTATGATAGTTGCAATCCACCTTCACCAACCACATATTAAATTCTTTACACATCTTCCTAAGCCACCCATGCCAGATTTGTGAATCAATGCTGGTTGCCACTCGGCATGTGCACATGACAAGTTGTTGAAACATTTTCTTGTTGCCTCTTAGCGTGCGCAAACCTTGTTCTCCAACTAGTTCTCCCGGCCCGTTGGCAAATACAGTAAATAATTAAATAAGATAAATGTAAATACAAGTGTCCAATAACCTATAGATTTTAATTAATTAATAAAACAATTAAGTTATGTTGGTATCACCATTATTTATAAAATATTATTTTATTTTAGATTATAGTCTAATCACGTATACGAATGTCAAAAATGATATTTCATCGTTCATATTATATATATATATATTATTTTTAATCATATATATTTATAATAATTATGGGAATCAAGAAATTGGACGACACGGTCTCCCACATCGCCCAACGTAATGTAGTAAGAGAGTGTTTGAATAGTATAAATATTGAAATGTGTATTAGAAGAAAATGTTTATATTTTTATTATTATGTCCTCGACAAGGGGATATATATGAATCGGTCAGGCCGATTATTCAGACTAATTTGTAGCAACTTTAATAAAACATATAATTTTTGCTATAGTTTGTATCAATTTTTTTTTGGGAATTATTTAAATCTTGATTTATCTTACTTCTTATTGGCTTATATAGGTGACGTAGGCCTGGGACTTTGTGCCCCAAGACCCCGCGGCGAGCTTGCGTAAGCAGCCTGTAGCAATTTGCAAGATAAAGTTACAGATGGAGGGAGAAACATGCACTGGATGCTAATCATCGACTGCACTGTCAACCATCGACTGCAACAATCCCTAGGCACATTTAGTATTCCATAATGATAACAAAAAAATGTAGCCCTTGCAATTGTTGTATTTTATGCTATGGTTTTAAACAAAAATTAACGGCTTTTATAAAGTTTTTTTCATCCACTATCTTATTGTAGAATTACCTTTTCATTTTAGCCTCTGACACTAACATTGCACGACATTGCACTCACTGACACCCTGAAAAACCAGCAATTTACAGTGACACTGATAATCGCTGTAGTCTATGGCACTCTACAGTCAATGACTTACATGAATGAGGAACGTGGTTACCTAGTTTAGTGTAACATGGCAAGCTACATGGGCTTAAACAAAGTCTTCCTCTGGATCATGGGAGAACAATCTATCTCCACCACCTCCCCCTTCTTAGTGGAGCATAATCCTTCTCCTTTTCAGTTGAGCGCAGGATTGTAGCAATAATTGAACCCGAAAAATGTCAGGAATCGCATTGCCCAAGAGCTCAATGCAATCATGTGAGCTTCATTGTTTCCGCTGATGATGCACAGAGACGCATTAGCAACCATCATTCTAACATCTGGGACATTGCAGCTAATGATGCACATAGACACATTAGCAACCATAAGGATCATAGTTATGACGATTTCTGGTAGACCCATTGATTTCATAAGGGATGAATCTGTTCCACCTAAGCTTGGGCATCTCGACATGCAACACACCACGGTGAAAGGTGTTGGTGATAGAGCCAATGTTCACGCTATGGGGAATTTTGAAAGGCCTTCTGAAGCTTCGGCCCGCACTATGCTCCATTAGGTGCCACGTCCATGTCACAATACCCAGGCCTTCTAAACATGCTTGGCCACTTATCAGCAGAGACCGAGTGTTATCCATTTCTAGACTTATGTCTTCTCTCCTGAAACCTTCTACAATACAATGTAGATCAACTCAGATCATATGAGTAGGCGTACTGTAATATTGTAAACATAAATTATTGGCATTGATGCAATAGTTAAATTACAAATTCAAATGGTATAAAACTGTAATTCAGTATAAGGATTTTGACCATAGTAGTATGATTTCAAGACAGGTTCATTCAGCTTGAATTGTTCAGAACTGTTAGGTTTATTTAAGTTGAAATGTTTAGAATTGTTAGGCTTATTTAGGTTGAATTGTTCAGAATTTTTTTTTATACACTCAGATCATATGAGTAGGCGTACTGTAATCTTGTAAACAAAAATTATTGGCATTGATGCAAATTATAGTTAAATTACAAACTCAATTAGTATAAAACTGTAATTCAATATAAGGATTCTGACCATAGTAGTATAATTTCAAGACAGGTTCATTTAGTTTGAATTGTTCAGAACTGTTAGGCTTATTTAGGTTGAATTGTTCAGAACTTTATTTTATACACTCAGATCACATGAGTAGGCGTACTGTAATCTTGTAAACAAAATTTATTGGCATTGATGCAAATTATAGTTAAATTACAAACTCAATTGGTATAAAACTGTAATTCAGTATAAGGATTTTGACCATTGTAGTATAATTTCAAGACAGGTTCATTTAGGTTGACCCCGTGCACACCTTTCAGCTATGTGGATGACTCTCGTGTGGAATTTATCCTATCACTATTTACGAATTAAATTTTAATCTAACAACTATGTTGAAAATTTAACTTTAAGATCTTGGATGGTTAAACTCACAACACCACACATACCACTATGTGTGACATACTTCTGAGCCAATGTCACCTTTGTTGCATCCTCTTGATATTATGACAAAGATGAAACTCAATGTAACACATGAGTCAACAGGGTATATGGATGATTAAGCCATAATTATCCCGTATACAATTGAATCAATGAAAAACTAACACAACATTAAATTGGTGTTCTCCATAAAAAATGGTCACATCCAACATAGACAAAATTCTATATTTAAAAAGTATGGGACGATGATGTCGTACATTATCTCTCAAGCTCTTATTGTTGGATAATTTCTGTATTAATCATTCTATTTCCAGCAATTCCATATGTTAAAATTCATGATTAATTATTCTCTACAAGTTATTAAACTTGAAAGTTGGTTAAGACGTCTTTGCATAATCTATTGATATAATCTTTGAGCTGGCTGGCATCCTAGGCATCTTCATATATTGAAAACTAATATGAAAACGGTTGATATCTTTCAAAGTCGTCCTCTGATATATTGAAAATTGTTTAGCAAGGGATTTCGTATCAATTCTTTCAGACAAACCATCTGATGTTTCCTTAGTATATTGATAGACTTCGTCTTTGGAGTTGAGAACGGGCCTTGGGGATTGACGCGCAGCTTTAGTAGATTGACAGACTTTGTCTTTGGATTCAAGAATGGGATTGGGGGATTGTCAAGCTCGTCATCTGAAACATCCAGGATATAAGACTCGGAGTCTTCATTGATAAGACGCGGAGTCTTCATTGGGACCACGAGCATCCCTAGACTCAGAGACTTTGGATCGAGTTCACATGGACCTAAGTAGCTTGGCTTAAATCCACATCCCATGGCTTTGTGGCTTATTGAAGAGCTGTCAAGTATGGAAACAATGGTATCACTGGTGTAGATGTGTTTAAGGCGCGGCCTTGCTTTGATGACAAGGCTATTGAATTGGGGTTTACACTACGGTTTCTTGGACCTTTCTTCTTTTTATTGCTAAGGGGAGGCTTGCTCTCACGCATAATCCTTTCTTCTTCTCTTATGCAACTCTCAATTCCCAATGCCCTGTTGGTTTGCGCTGACGGCTTGTGTGGCCTAGCTGGTTTGTGCTTCATTTTACTACAATTTACTTCGATCGACATGCATTGGGCGCAATTTCATAGTGAGCTCTTGTTGTGTTCTTGCGTTATACTCTATTACATCATATAATCCTAACAGATAGAATAACATGAAGTATTATACCGAGAATTCTAGAGAAACTCTGCATTACAACATTCATGCACTGATTGTTTCAAATGGAATGCACCAGAAATCAAAAGTTTCAAGATCTTCAAGTCCAAAATATTTACTGTCTTTTCCTATTTGATACACATTGATGACGTATTATCAGGAAATTCTCTAATATCTTTATTGTGTGTCATGTCCATGGACAGAATTCTAGCAAGCAAGTAGACTTTCAATTTTGACAGAGAAAATGCATTCAACATCGTTGCTAACGCTGGAGTAGATATTGAAGAAATTCAGTAAAAAAACTAAAAACTTTCAATTATACATGCAGGAGGAATTGCAATTTTAACTAAGATGCCTAAAATGCCTAACTAAATTATGCTAATAATATAAAAAAATACAAATTTATAAAATATTTAACCTTCTTCATTTGATATTTTAATATTACACATGTTTCTAACATAAAAGTTTAAGAGTTTATATGTGTATTTTCTCTTTTTGACGTTGGCCGTACTTACTCGTAACACATCACAATGCTCTTGGAGAAGTAGAAGTCTTATAATGGCTAGCGAACCAGATTGCCACAAGCATAGTGAAGTTCAAACATGTGTAAAATGATGATTAAATGAATATACAAAGTGGGGTATTGAAAAAGGGATAGAATCGTGTATAATTTATTATAATACATCAGAAACAAAATTTAAGCACATCAATTAGAATCTTCCTTCATGAATTGCATGTGGATAAAGATCCTCAGAACTGCAATGCTTATGACTTGCAAGAAACAGGCCACAAAGAGAAGGAATTGCTTGCGTCATCTCTTAATCATAAATTATTATCATATACCATGTCAAATGATCTCCATCTATCCCAGAATAGGAGGAGGTCGGCATGGTTGATAAGAAGAGTAGTGTTATTTTTTCAGTGGCAGCAACAAAAGAAGCTATCAAGGCAACATCAAAGGAACCAGATCGTTCATTTATCTTCATTTCTCCCCAATCCCAATAAGGTGAACTGGCTTTCGAAATAATAAAATACAATAGCATGATGAATAATTTAGCTCTGGTTTTAGCATTTCTCTAATATTATAAGTGCCCACCCTTCATCCTTCTTTATTGTTTCATGAATAGTAGAGAAATATATTGTAATATGAAATGAATGTCAACATCATGAAGAATCAATTGAAATTTTCGATGAATCAATTTCTTTTTGTTTTTCTTTTTTTTCTTTTTTAAAAATTCATACAAATGTTGATATTTTGATTAGTTAAGAAAGTGGGTTATATAGCTTTTGCCAATTACAGAGGAGATTTTAATATCTCAGGACTTGTACTAGTCTTAGTCTGATCTTTTAAGACAATCCATGCCCATGAGGGTTTCACCAGTATGTGGTAGATGCAACGGAAATTAACTCTATTAAAGGTTCTTTGATAAACTATTTATATTTGCATATCTCAAATGTTTGCAATACCTTTCTGTAATCTTTAAATATGATGGTATTCTTATAATCTTGAATATGACATTATTCTTACCGGACAGAACGATATTTTTTGCGCAACTGTGTTGTATGAAGGTTTTTATAAGTTGAATTTTTTGCAAATTGCATGGTTATCAAATTTGAACATGAAAATGAACTAGGTGATTGTCACTTCAGTTTAATAAAAAAAAATCTTCTAATAGTACTACCTACATGTTTACATTGAATAGCACAATTCTGAGACCATGGCATAAATTCCATAAAGTTATTTGGTATTTAATGCAATGAATTGAATTGATTTGATGACACAAAATAAGCAGAGCAGACGTGGCCGATAAAATTTCCGTAGATATTACAAAACAATCCACTTCTTTGCTTTCATGAAATTTCCAATCAAGAATCTGGATCATCTGTTTTGATATTGATGTCTACTTCAATGTTCTTAAATATCACTTACAACAACACCACAATTTTACTGAGTGAAGATAAACTCAAATCTCATACAAGAAAACCATTATATCTTTAAGGATAGATTATGCAGTTGGAAAATTATTGGGAAGTGGTTATATTTATAAGTATTGCCATTAAATAAATGCAATACCTAGAGTTATTAAGATTTATTATTGATTTTTTAAAATATATTTATTGTCTTGATTTTATGTGAAATTTAAAAAAAAATGTAGATTTATTTTGATGTTAAACTTATTATTTAAATTATTTAAATTTTTATGTACATTAAGTGTGTTTATTTTATTTTTTATATTTGGGACAATTTAATATTTTATATATTTTATTTATAATTTATAGGTGATCCAAAATTCTTAATGGACCTATGGAATGGAAGATGTCATATTTTGAATATGACACTTCCTATAATGAACACAAATTTTACCTAGAAAGAGCCTATATGGAGTGGTGTCCTCACTCATTGCATTTCTTTTTCCTTTCTACCCTTCCTTTAGAGGATAAGTTACTTTTCAAGCCCAAATGTGCAACTCCGAGAGAGAGATGGGTACACTTTTAGAAGGAGAAGTTGGCTTCCTACTTTGATACTGAAGGAATTAACTTAACCACCCAACAAGCATCAACATTTTATCATCTAGCCAATAAAAAATGGTGCATCCCCACTTTGTATTTAGGCTTATATTTATGCCCTTGATGGCCTATTTGAGATGTAGTACTCGTTCTGGCAAAGCTGGTAAAGCTCATCCTCACTTTGGATCCATTGAAATAGAACTTGAGTCTAGAGTCTTCTAAGTAGTCAAATCTCTACGATCATCAAAAGCATGCCTACCTAGGTGATAACAACAGTTATTCTATTTTTATTGAGTTTTAAGTAGGCTATAACAAAATTTAATCTATTTTTATGGAGTTTTAGTTTTTTGCATATGCAATTGCAAAGCACTAGCTATCACGAAGGCAATGTCGGGGACATTGCCACCTCGTGGCTCTTGTTTAAAAATAAGAGTGTTTGAATTAGTCTAAATATTAAAATATGGGTAAGAGATAAAAAAAGGTTATATTTTTAATTAAAAATAAAAGATGAATGAAAATATACATTTTGAAAGTATTTGAATAGTGTAAATGTTTAAGGGTGTAAGAGGTGAAAAAGTTTAATGCTTCTTTTCGAAAGAAAAAAACAAAAAAAATTGAATGAAATGAGTATTTAAAGAGTGTGTGTAGAGAGAGAGAGAGAGAGAGAGAGAGAGAGAGAGAGAGAGAGAGAGAGAGAGAGAGAGATGGGATCGAGGATGGAGTTCCAAGAAATGAGCCTGAAATCAAACCAAGAAATTGAGATGTTCCTCAAGAAAATCACACAATCTCATATGAAATAAGTATTTAAAGAGTGTGTGTAAAGAGAGAGAGAGAGAGAGAGAGAGAGAGAGAGAGAGAGAGAGAGTTGGGATCGAGGATGAAGTTCCAAGAAATGAGCCCGAAATCAAACCAAGAAATTGAGATGTTCCTCAAGAAAATCACACAAACTTCACCCTTAATATATGATAATGATGGCCTTGGAAAAAGTGAAGAAGGTTATGCCTTAGATCTTTTCCTACCATGCAACAAAAACGATGATACCCTCCCATCATCATTTATCTTTGTTGACACCAACTAGCCTCCATTTATATCGGTCCTAATAACTTCTTTCCTCCCAATGATAATCCATATTCCCCACTCCATCTCCCTGAGTCATTTTTTTATGATATGGATGTACCATCCCACCATCAGTTACATCCCCTTAATCCTCCGCATGAGACCCTTCTACCCGCAAAGGACCAAAAATCGAACCAATTGAAACCCCACCGCAGGAAATGAAGACCTTGTTATATTGCAAAGCTACCAAAAGAGACAAAGGTCAATGTTGACCCTGATATTTTTAAAGCAAAGTAATCTATTACATTGAATCACTCCCTGATCGATAGATTTCATGCGAGAAGGTTCAAGGAGTTTGATCTTAGAATTGGGTACACCACACATGGAATCACATCCTAGGGTATACTCATCAAGCACTTGTTGGGGCCAGAGGGTATATAACCTTTGTTTTCAACTCAGTGGAGGATTAGCTAAAGATAGCTCCAGAAGGACCATGGTTTTGGGGAAATGTGGCTCTTACACTATTAAGATGGCATGTTGGTTGTGACCCAATAAAGGAGTGATTTCATACCTTATATCTATGGGATAAATTTCCATCCCTACCTATTGAATATTGTGATGCCCAAATATTCAAATCAATTGGAGACACTCTACGCACTTTCTTGAATATAGCCCCAAAAACTAATAAAAGGAACAAACAATAGTGGAAACGATCAATGTGGAAATTGATATCACCTAAGGACTCCCCAATGTCATTTTAATTGAATATGGATAACACTCATACATGCAAACCCTAGATTATAAAAATGTGTGATTCTCATGCACACATTTTTAATCCCATAGACATATAAATATATCACATGTCCTCTCCTTAGGTCATTAGATGATATTGAAGGTATCCATCTGGTTTTGAGTTCCTTTGAATTTGGAGAGGAATCCTGATGTGCTGACAAACCAAGACATGCAAACTATAGGAGATAAATATCGTACAGGATGTTATACATCAACAAATCGGTAGGGTAAATGAACAATTTGTGGCATTCATTCAACATATTCAGTAAAACAATAGGGAGATGGAATCCATCATTATGAGAACTTGTGACATACACAATATATCGCAGAGCCCAAATCAAGGAAAAGGGAAATTTTTTATCCAGGATCACTTAGAGGATCTTCCCTAGTAGACGTTACCAAAACCACTAATTGACATTGATGAATGAGAGGATATCTCCTCCCCTCCATCCACAACAGGAAATACATCGAATAGTTTCTGTTATATTCCATCTACATCATGGTGATATATCACCTAATCACAAACAAAAGGGGAGGGGAATAAATCAAGAGGATTGAGCTCAATATGTGATATGGTGATTCCCTCATCTAGAGGCATGAAATGTTTCATAGAACATGCAAAATATGAAGCTAAGGAGATATGTGCTAGAAGACAAGAAATGGTTCAAGGGGCCCTTAGCAGAAGAACCCAATCAAGGGTTAAAAAATGAATGTGCCATCACACGACATAAGAGGTATTGATATGAACTTGAAACAATAGTGCCTAAAATTATTGGTAAATAAACATCAACCCTCAATTATTTTCATACAGGGTGACTATGTGTTTTGAGAAAATGCAAAAAATATTTTTAACAAGTGCCTCCCAAAATAGAATTTTCTAATCATTGAAGCTACTACTAATTATGCCATTCTAACTCTTGGGTGGAACGATACATTATTTCTCAAGTCATTGGTAATTATTCCAAACTATATATGTGCATCTTGTTTCTCTAAATATTTAAATTTAATTATGGAACTCCTGAATGTATATGCCCCCTCACTTGATAGACAAGTATTTTGGGCAACTTCTTTATTTATACTCTCTTATCTCGACCTCATCTCATCTTAGGTAGTGACCTAAATTTCACACCGCTTAGCAACAAATCTTGGGGCCCAAAATATAGGAAGGATCATCTTGCAATTTTTTTCTCCCACAATATAGACTTGCTCCATTTGGTTGATATCGAACTTGTTGTTTTTGGACTGACATGGCCGAAGAAATGATCATGTAAGAGTCACATTTCTAATATATTGGGTTGTTTCCTACTAAATGAAAACATCCTTTTGCACATAAATCTATATAGGTCCTTCATATTGAAGGTGGGTCACTCAGATCACCTAAATGGTATTCCAAGAGAATGGGATTCCTTCATCAAATGAATATGTGCCAGAAGAAAGCTAACCAAATTCAGCAAGCCATGGGAGGAATGTGTAAAATAAGAAGGAAGGTTAGTAAATAGAGAAGAGAAGTTAAATGAAGATGAAGATCAAGCTTTAGTTGTGCATACAAATAATGGAATAAATAAAAGGAAGGATCAAGGATATCCAATAAGTAGATCACTAGAACTCAAGAAAGGTAAGAAGTTTAAGAATGATTACTCATCCTATGAATGTCATACATGTCATGATTTAGGACATGTCTCGAGATATTGTCCACTTAAAAGAAAAGTTCAAAAATAAGAACGAAAATTTCCATGTCCATGCAACCGAAAAAATGAATTGTGTGAAGAGAGGACCAAAGAGAATGAAGAATCTAATGAAGAATATGTCTTGATATCAGCCCTCATAGGATCAATCCCTCATGGAAGTGATACTTGGCTCATATATAGTGGTGCTTCCAAACATATGACAACTCACATAGATTCTCTCACATGCCTCACTTAGAAATATTATCCACACAAAGTATAGCTTGGAGATGACTATAAATATCCTATCAAAGGAATGGGAGAAGCTTCCTACTAGCTGAAATATGGTAAGTCCATAAAGAAGTCTTATATATTCCAGGTCTAAATAAGAATCTTCTTTCTATATCATCTCTAGACAAGAAAGTATTCAGAGTTTCCTTTGTAGATGGTGAAGTTATTATGTGTCCAAAAGTAAAAACCATAGATGATGCAGTTGTAATAGGTATTTAAGAATGAGGGATCTACAAACTAAAAGAGCATACATACTCTACTTTCGTAGCTTGTACTATCAGTCCATGTGAACTATGGCATAGCATACTTGCTCAGGTACAGATTTACAAATTGTGAGCAAGGTAGTAACAGGTCAATCAGAAATCCAGATCAATAATGAATGGATATGCAAAGGATGTTGTGAGGACCTTGCAGCAAATAATTAATCAAAATACATGATATAGAAGCAGAACTCAGAATCACTTTTATATTAATCATAGACCACTTCGAGGGGGGAACCTCCTTTTAGCAAGCTTAATACAAAATAACTTCGCAGTGCCTTCCTTGGCCTCAACACACAATTATATACTAAAAATAGGCGCCAATACTATGGGTCAAAACCATGGGCCATTATAAACTATGGATCAAAAAATACTACAGGCGGCTTACAAAGTATATGCGTTCAACAACAATAACACAAACTATGGATCAACAATTACTATGGGATGACTTACAAAGCATATGCGTCCAACAACAATATACTAACATGGTAAAGAGAAGGAT
>LPNX011151027.1:49143-78541 GCA_001517045.1 Pseudotsuga menziesii
ATTTATCAATTCAATTGGAAATCATGACAACCCAACCCTTTGACAATTTTTTCAAAATAAACACCGTGCTCATTAGGCATCGCTTGTGCTACAAGTTTACTGCTTATAACAGAACAACTAATAGACGCTGAAATATCATCAATAGAATGACAGGGATGTATCATTTCTTTTGCAGTGTATGTTTAACAGATTCATATTTTCACCATGCAATGTGGCCAAACTGTTAGTTGTATAAATGCATTGATGTTTAAAATGTGTATTGTTATTCACAAAAAATAAAGGTCTGTTAGTTGTAATGTGTATTGTGCATTGATGTTTATAATGTGTATTGTTCTTTTACAACAGCGATGTTCCTTGATTTTTGTGTAGGCAGAGATTTCTTCTGGAGGCCATATACCTCAAGTTTGAGGTTAGATAATATGATTTACAATAATTTCATCAAGGTTTGGGCTTGTTTTATTTAACTGTTGGCTCTTAGGATAATCCCAAGTGAACCCCACATGGAATACTGGGCTGGCTAATGGTAAAGGCCGACACAGCTAAGACGAATTGTAATCCTAAGGATTTTCGCCATTGATACTTTGCAATAGATCCATCTCTTGGACTTCTAGCTAAGTTTGACTCATTTATCAGTACCTGCTACCATTATTACCTGTGAGACTTACTACACATTCTATAGGAATTTGTAGTATAGTGAATATCTAGTAAATAAAATCTGCTGATTATTGATGAAAAACTCCTACTGGAATAGTCTTATGATATAGGCTTATGGTATTCTTGGGATAGGCTCCATCCCAAGAAGTTCTGGAAAGCATTCATTGAAATTCAGGTGTCATTTTTTACATGAAGTTGTTCCAACTGAGTTGCTAGACTTGCAGCCACTTCCTGTGTCTGCGTTAAGAAATCCCTCATATGAATCACTTTATCAACAGTTTAGACACTTCAATCCTATTCAAACTCAGGTATTTACTGTGCTTTATAACTCAGATGATAATGTTTTAGTTGCAGCACCTACTGGTAGCGGTAAGACTATCTGTGCTGAGTTTGCTTTACTATGATTGCATCAAAAAGGCACAGACAGTGTATTTCGATGTGTCTATATTGCTCCTATAGAAGCTCTTGCCAAAGAGCGATATCGGGATTGGGAGCAGAAATTTGGCAAAGGATCAGAACTGAAAGTAGTTGAGCTGACAGGTGAATCTGCAACTAATTTGAAGCTCCTTGAAAAAGGCCAGATAATAATAAGCACACCAGAGAAATGGGATGCTTTGTCTCGGAGATGGAAACAGCGCAAACTGGTTCAGCAAGTCAGCCTTTTCATTGTGGATGAACTTCATTTAATTGGAGGAGAGGGTGGTCCAATCCTGGAGGTAATTGTATCTAGAATGAGGTATATTTCAATCCAAATTGATGCTTCTTTGATTGAAATTCATGGCCCCACATTGTGATTCTAGACCAAAAGAAAGTGATACTTCTGATGCATGCATAAGGCTTTAGTTGCTTGAACGTTTTTAAGAAATGATATGCTCACAGCTTGTGGTACAATCTCAATCTCAAGGCTTTAAATTTTACACACATGTATTCTTCTCTAAGTATGAAAGCTTCACGATGGGTAAAATACTCAATTCATGGATTTGCATAATTTGCAATTTAATAACGTAATAAAAAATTCTCCCCAATTGGTTAAAGACTGAGTGTTTAACCCTTGATTGGCTACAACTGCAATGCTTGGTGTTGGATTACATTTACCTGGTCAAGATACATAATGCATTATTGGTGTTATCGCATTCAATTTGGAAATCCATTGGACTTGTATCACTGCGTTTTTGGATGGATAAAAGAAGGAATACGTTACAGCAGGAATACCTATTAAACAAAGTTTCACAATATTTTAAAAAAAAAAATTGCAGCAAGCGTCGCTTAAGCGACGCTTAGTAACCGTCGCTTATCCGACAGTTCTTCTTTGTATCCGTCGCTTATCCGACAGTTTCCCTTAGTGCCATCGCTTAAGCAACAGTTATTTATGTCGCTGATTCGACAGTTATGCTTCTTATCCATCGCTTATCTGAAAGTTTCCCTTTCTCTCCGTCGTTTAAGCGACGCCTGGGGGTGCAAAAGTTTTTAAAAAATTTCCTCATTGTCTCTTAATAAGTGTCGGATAACCGATGATTTAAATTCAAGCGAAGGCTACTTCAGTGTCGCTTAAGCGACGGTTACTTAAGTGTCGCCTAACCGACGCCAAGTTTCCGACGCTTCAAAAAAAACCAAAGTGTCGTACATGTGACAGGGAAGTGTCGAAAATCCGACATGATGGCCGTCGGATTTTTGGTCAAAATGTAGTAGTGAGAGAAAATATCAAAGTTGGACTCCTCAAGAAAGAAGGGAATATTTTTTGGATATAGTGATAAATCGAAATCATACAAATTCTATATTCCAGAATTTCATAAAATTGAGGTTAGTAGATATGTCACATCTGATGAAGATGCAGCTTTCAACAAATCTAGAAAGGCCCGTGTGGATGAATAAGAACAAGAAAATCCCAGAGTAGTAGATATCAGTGAACCACTAGTTAAAGATGAAGAAGGCCTTATACCAAGAGATCAGGACATGGTATAACCACAAGAACCTATAGAGACACCTCATGAAACAATCTCAACAAAGAAAAGACCAACGTGAGCTCATGATATAATTCAAGAAGCATAAATATATGGTGCACTAGAATGAAGCAAGATACTAAGACTCCACTCCAACTACATAGCATTAATGTGTAACTGTGTGGATGAAGAACCTACATGTTTTGAAGAATCCTTAAAGAAGAAGGAATGGATGGATGCCATGATTGAAGAATATCAATATATCATAAATAATGATGTTTGGGAAGTGGTGCAAAGACCAAAGGATAAATTAGTGGTCTCTTCCAAATGGATTTTCAAGACAAAGCATTCAGAATCATTATTGTTTTGGCTTCCAAGATGAAATGGAAATTACATCAAATGGATCTAGGAACAAATAATCAATCTCATCAAGAAATAATAAACAAATAACTTAGAAATGGTGTTAATCGAGACCAGAATGGTTTCCTCTCTGTATATTCAATAAACAATGAATGGTTACAATACCAATGTCAAGCAATAGCTTGAATCAATGACAAATTCGAATACCTAAGGAGGCAATTCGAAATCATGAGTGAGTCTAGCTTAACTGACTATTAGCCATTCAATCACACTCAGTTAACCACTTGACCAAAACTCTAATTGACTCACCAAACCCTAACTGAAGTCGGAGTGCAATAAATGACTGAATCTCAACTAAAGGAGATCAAACACATGCCATAGCAAGCCAACCATCAAGTTCTAGTGCTCCATGACTTCAATGAACCCCAATGAGGTTAACTGAAGCTGAATTGATCATCAAAAGTTTGTGGAGGTGCCCCTGTTGACTCTAGATCATTAAATAATATTAAATAATCATTAAATAATATGTTTAATTAGAGGAGGCACCTTAAATGACTGGTTGAACTCATTCTAACCACCAGTTAGCAATTAGGTGTATTAATATCACTCAGATCACCCTTGGAGTGCTCCAGTTAGCCTCCTTGACTGTAGGTAGGCATGGGCGTGACTGGATGATGGAAATTAATGCTCCACTGATGTCAATTAATATCAATTATACTTAGGATAGTGGTTTAACTAGGCCAATTTGACCAAAAGGAGTGTGTATGTTGGAGCAGGGTTCCGCAGCTACAGAAGAAGCTGCCAGTTTAGCGGATAGACAGTTTTGGCGGAGAGGAGATAAGATAGAGCTACGAAGTCGTAGCATGTTTATAGCTGCAGAGCAGAGCTGGAAACCATAAATTTTAGGACAGAGAAGTCAAGGAGACGATAGTACTTGAGCAGCCGAGAAGAGAGAGCTCACCCATTGCATTGAAGGAAGCAGGGAAGATAGGAGGGCTCAGCTACCCTCATAAAGGAAAAGGAGAAACGAGGCCGAGGTATTGAAGACAAAGGATAGAAGCAGTGAAGGGGTGCACAGTACCCATGGTCAGCGCCGGGAAGCATGGAAGACTGCAGAGAGCTATGGTGTGACGGAAAGCGGCTACCTCAAGTACAGATATGCCGACTGTCACTAGTTAGGGTTTTGGGTTACTGTTGGGACAGGCCCATAGTGTTGTAATGGCGAGACCTTCGGGCCACCTAGAAAGGGATATATTTTGTTTTGTAAAAGGTTGGTTTGTTCAGTTGTTAGTTGTTCTTGTAGATTATCAGATAGCTGTAGAATTCAAGCTTTGGTTCTATTATTAACTGTAGTTATCTTACTGTAACCAGTAGCTGGCTCATTGAGCATGCATGTAACGATCCACAGGGATCGAAAGAGAGGGAAGAGTATATTGTAAGACGTGCAATATAGAGTAGAAAAGAGATCTAAGAGAGAAGGGCTCCAGGCTGTGTGCGGAGTTACCCAGAAGATCTCGAGCTGCATATGCGGTGTAGCAAAACTGTGTTTACCTTCCCTTGAGCTATAATAGAAACACAGTTCTGTGGACGTAACTTCCATCCTGGAGGTGAACCACGTTAAAATTGTGTGTTATGTGATTGATTTATGTGTCGTGTTTATTTGTTGCATCTATCAGTTATCGCCTGGGCCTTGTCTACAGTTTAATGTATGTATGCGTTATTCAGTCTACAGCACTACAGAAGTTAAATGCAAGTTGAAGTCCATAAGTATTTTGTGTAAGAGTTTATCTACATTCCATCCCAATTAGTTAAGAGTCACAGAGTTAAGAAACCTTGTATATTGATTCCCATAAGTCGGAATGAGTAGCACTGAGTACGTTGATCCGCAACGATAGGTATCGCACCAGCAGAGGAGCTGTGGTGCGCCGCGGTTGAGAATCAACGTAGGAAGGAGTTACACGTTGCCTGAGGCACGGTGATGCGATAAGGACTAAAGTCGTCGTAAGTAAGAGGAAGTTGCGCGTTGTAGATAGAGAGAGATCTCGCAGGCTAGAAGAGCTGTGAGACACCCAGGCTTCCACAAAACCTGGTCCAAGACATTTGAGTCCTTCGCCAACCTATTAGAATCACTTCGGGTGAGACTTCAAGCCGCTCTGTGGTTTGTCGCTGAAAGGGCCAAAGAGCTAGGGGTGTTGTTGGTCAAATACAGTAAACCTGGGTCTGCCCATGCAAGCCAACAAGTGGTTCCGTTGCCGGTTTTGAACAAACTGAGCATTAATGTTCTGGTGGCGGCCTACTAGAGATGAACTCAATGAGTGGGTTTGGTCTAACTAGAAAGAGTTTGATGAACGAGAGAACAGGAGTCCTAAACTGAGTACAGAGGCCTGGTTAAAAAAACATATTGTTACAGACCTGCATGCGATATTTTTTGCGACCTTTGGGAACGAGCTTTATGACTGGTTATCAAAGTTGACTGATATGAGCATACTTAAGAAGAAAAGAGACATTGTCTGGACATCGGAGCTGATTCAGACCGTGAAGAACCTTGATAATCCCCTCACAAGGATAGTAGACTTCTGGCTTGCGAGTGTGCTAGAAGGCTTCGTCATAGAGTTTGCAGTTGACTAGAGAAAAAGCTTCAGCGAGGCTGAGCGCTACTTCTTCAAGGGATATCGTGGTAAGTACCTAAAATATTTAAACTTGTCCATTAAGATGTTATTACATGAAAAAGGAACAATGGATCTAGTTTCAGATGAATAAGTAAAGATAGTAATGTCACAAGAGTTTGAAAGTGATTTTGATGACATTGGACGTACACGTAGTGGAAAGAAATATAAAGTAGATTTCAGATCTCCCATATTTGAAGACAGTTCATATAATACTAGACAACAGATTCATAGTACCACAGAAGGAACAGAGGGGGGTATCCCTTACCACCCTTACACCCAACAGAAATAGACCGGGACTCAGAACAATCCCGTAGGAACTCCATCCAGTAGCTCGTAGATAGTACCTACCACCGCTACATCACCTTCACCTATACCACCGAGTGGTAGTAACGCAACAAATCAACATCCACCACGTAGAAATAGAATGGGAGATGATATGAAGCTACCTATATTTAAGGGAACAGGGGCAGAGGATCCAGAGCAACATTGGTTTCTTTGTGAAGGCATGTGGACCATTAAAACCATCAATGACGATAACATTAAACTTGTACAGTTGGTCACCACACTAAGAGATCGAGCCTTAACATGGTATATGAAGTATACCACAGTACCCAGAACACTTGTCCAGATCAATACTGCCATGATTAAAGAATTTAAGAAACCTAAGTCTAAGTCACAGTGCATTACAGAGCTCAAAGACATCAAATAGCTACCTACAGAGTCAGTGTGGGACTTTGATCAGAAATTCAAAGCCCTTATAGACCAAGTCAGCTTTGAGTTTGCACCGAAGCAAGATAAGGAATGGTTTATTGTAGCGCTGCTCCCTCACATCAAACTACCGTTAATGCAGCAGAAACTCCAGATGCAGGATGACGTGTTGTAGATGGCAATGAAACTAGAGGCTTCACCTCTAGCGGAAACCAGTACAGGCATGACAAATCTACAAAACTAGTTGGTTAATCTCACGTTACAGTTGCATGAGCTTAAGAAAGGAAAAGAGGTTGCGCAAGACATATGGTGTGTAAGGTGTAAAGCACAAGGCCATACTAAAGACAACTTTCCAGTCTTTGTAGAATATCTAGCGACAGGGGCTCCAAACCCCTTACCACAGACCCACGGGCCATGGTGTGAAATATGAAAAACAAGAGGACATCTACCTCACCAGTGCCCTCTACTTCAGAAGTACGTGTAGACACCTAAGAACTTATACTGCATCTTCTAGAAGTCTATAGGCCATGATGAACACGATTGCCGATCCTATGATCTCATGGTCGGAGCAAAGAAAGACTTGTACAGAGTCCAATCAGAAACACAGGGTCCAGCAGCAAGACCACAACATGATCTGGCTTATGGTGGCCGTGGAGGAGGATTCAGAGGACGAGGACGTGGAGGAGGCTTTGGCCGTGGAGAAGGCTTTGGTCGTGGTCGCGGACTAGTTACTTGCTACAACTGTGGAGTTGTAGTACATTATGCTAGAGACCGTCAGAGTCCCACCACTACATGTAACTATTGCAAATCTTATGATCACACTATAGAGGAGTGTCCTACCTTGATAGCTAAGATCAGAGAACCCAAGCCAGCAGCACACCAGAACATCTAGCTTATTGCTGCTAAGCAGGAAGAGCCAGAATCAAGAGTCAACATTGTGACTCGCAGTAGTGTTTCCACCAGTGGGACATCGCAGGATACTGAAGAGAACACAGGTCATGAGTGGGTGCACAGGGATCCTAACAAAGCAACACCACTTGACCTGCAGAAGAATAAATAGAAATTTCGGGAAGCTAAGACTTTCTTTGATGACCCTATGCAATCAGGATTGCTGGTACCGCCATCTAGGGGCGTACCACAGCAAGCACCTTGTGGCATTATGCCTGTACAGATATTGCAGGATACCACATCGGGCACATGCGATGAGGATGAGACGACAGGAAGTGTACATTCCTTCTTGCGGAGTTGTTTAAAACTCATGAGAAATGAGCAAGCTATCGAAGAACTTCAGCGCATCATAGATCAGTGTCAGCCATCTTCTTCCGTGAGCAGTACACAGCGTGCTGTTCATAATATTACGGGGCATACAAGAACCGGAAGAGAGATGCGACTCACAGCATAGGTTGGAGAATTCGAAATGGATGAGGTGATCCTAGATCTAGGATCAGATGTAAATGTTCTGACTAAGCAGACATGGGAACAGATGGGTAGCCCTAAGTTAGTCAGATTGCCTATTCATCTGAGATTAGCTAATCAGCAACGAGTATCACCCCTGGGTCAATTACTGCAAGTGCCAGTTGACATTGACGGAGTTCGTAGCTTCGTGGACTTTGAAGTTATAGAAATCATTGGCGATAGTAGACCATATCCAGCACTACTAGTCATTGATTGGGAGATCAGTAACATGGCCGTTATCGACCTAAAGAGAATACAAATGACCTTTGAGGACGTGCATATCCGGGTCATCGCACCGTTGGATCCTTTTCAGGGTGCTAGATATATTGAACCTATCCGAGCAGAGGAAGAGGCACGTAACATAGAGAGCCTCTATTAGATGACCACAAACCAGAGCGACTACATCAATCCGACTGTAGAATGGAACATTAGTTGGTGATACAACAGTTCATGCGCATCGGATTCAGATGTTGGTCTAGAGAACTGGCAGAACAGACTTCACGAAGTCTCAGCACGCAGATGCACGTACTTGACTAAGTCACTGCGATGGATTGGTGCAGAGATCAATGATATTCCATTGTTTCATGGTCTAACGGATATCTAGGACTTTCTCAAGCAGTTTGAACAACAAATTCCTTACGAGCATAGGATCGCAGCTATGGACCTTGCAGTACGAGCCACACCTGCAAGATGGTGGTATGCACATAAAGAGAATATCGCATCATGGGATGATATTAAGAGACTAATGGCGATCAGATTTTCTATCGACAGAGAGTATGTCCAGCAGAAATATACAGGAGAAAGTGACCCCAGGTCACATATTCAGACATGTGAATAGAATTGGTCAGACATTCTCGAGGATGAATGGGTTCACCGATTCATTCACACTTTGGACACAGTTCCAAGTAACTGGTATACAGAGACTGAACTGCGCAAGGGAACAACTACATGGCCACTTATGATAGACAGCTTTCTACTCACCTTCACTTTTGAATCTGAGTATCCAAGTGTTGACCAGGCCCTAGATATAGTAAAGATCAAGATATTTGAGGATTGTACCCTATCAGTACAGACTTAGCCTGACTGGGCCCTTCAGCTAAAAGATGCACTTGAGTGCTGTAAATTCAAAGCAGAACCAGAGGACGAGGATGAGGATCCTCGCAACACCAACATTCTAGAGTCAGAAGGGACTCGCGATGTTGAGGGACCACAGTTAGAAATTATAGTAATCACAGAGCCCATCAAGATTAAAAAGATCAATATTGGCACAGACACAGAACCAAAGTTTGCCTCTATTGGAGACTATTGGAACTATGAAACAGTCGGATAGATTGCAGACTTGCTACATGACTATCAGGACCTATTTCCCACCAAGTTCACAGAGATGAAGGGAATAGTCGGAGACCTGGGAGTAATGAGGATACCATTGAAGGAGGATTCTTGACTAGTCAAGCAGCATCCATATAGACTAAATCCTCACTATAAAGAAAAAGTTAAGGATGAAATCGATAAGATGCTAGCAGCAAGCATCATTGAGCCCGTAGAAGAGAGCGAATGGGTTAGTCCCATGGTCGTACAAGAAAAGAAAACTAAAGGAGACATCAGGATCTGTGTTGATCTGCGTAAAATCAACGATGCATCACTTCATGATTCATTTCCGACACCATTTACTGATGAGGTGTTAGACAATGTCGGAGGATAGGAGGTCTACTCCTTCACTGATGGATTTTCAAGCTATCACCAGATCAAAATCCATCCAGAAGATCGATCCAAGACCACCTTTGCAACATAATGGGGCTCATTTCAGTATACGGTAATGCCCTTTGGTATTAAGAATGCACCAGCTATATTTTCTAGAGTAGTAGTTGCTGTATTTAAAGAATACATCCGTAAATTCCTAGAAGTTTATTTTGATGATTGGACTGTATTTGGACTAATTGACAAGCACATAGGAGATTTAAGGCTGATGTTAGAGAAATGTAGGCAGTACCAGATTTCTCTAAACTTGAAGAAATGTATATTTTGTGCGCCATTTGGTATTTTGTTGGGTCACATTGTTTGCAGACAAGGCTTGATGGTAGATCCCGCAAAGATCACCATTATTGTAAATCTTCCAGCACCCAACTCAGTAAAGCAATTGAGAATAGTACTTGGTCATACCGGGTACTACAGAAAGTTCATCAAGGGCTATGCAAAGATTACAACACCAATGGAGAAATTGTTAAAGAAATATGTAAAATTCCTATGGAACGAGGAATGTCAGCAAAGCCTAGACACACTTAAAGAGAATATGGTTACATCACCCATCCTAGTATTTCCAGACTAGACTAATCCATTTCATGTACATGTGGATGCATCTTGCATCGCACTAGGGATTGTTTTAATGCAACCAGGAGAAGGGGATATTGATCATCCTATCACATATTCCAGTAGAAAGCTATCGACAGCAGAAAAGAACTACACCACGACAGAAAGAGAAGGCTTAGCTATGGTGTACGCGCTGTAGAAGTTCATGCACTACCTATTGGGTGCCTCGTTCAAGATGTTTACTGACCATTCTGCATTGAACTATCTGGTCAATAAGCCGGTGTTAGGGGGAGAATCTGCAGATGGTTACTCCTCTTTCAGGAGTATGATTTTGAAATCATTGTAAAACCAGGAAGATTGAACGTCGGACCTGATCATCTGTCGAGGATAGACTCAGGAGAAGAGCCAAGTAACCTAGATGACAATTTGACAGATGCGCAATTGTTTTCTATCCAGATCACAAATGACTACTATGCTGATATCATTCACTTTCTCACTACAGGATTAGCACCTGATGATTTTACTAAGCAGCAAAAGAAGCAGTTGGTTGTTAAAGCAACAGACTTCACCCTGATCACAGGACAATTAT
Organism: Pseudotsuga menziesii; assembly: GCA_001517045.1. Lineage (NCBI taxonomy): Eukaryota > Viridiplantae > Streptophyta > Pinopsida > Pinales > Pinaceae > Pseudotsuga > Pseudotsuga menziesii. Next base: position 59,826 of record LPNX011151027.1, read on the forward strand.
ACAAGTTAGGACTAGATGAAGTCCTGCGCAGATGTGTGATGCTGCATGAAAAAGACGCTATCATCAAAGAGGCACATTCAGGAACCACAGGAGGTCATTCCACAGGAAAGCTGACTGCGTAGAAAATCCTAGATGTAGGATTATGGTGGCCTACATTGCATAAGGACACTAAGGACTTTTGCAGATGCTGCGATATCTTCCATAGGGTAGGAAAACCCTCGTGACGAGATGAAATTCCATTGTGACCACAGGTTATGCTGCGCACATTTGACAAGTCGGCTATAGACTTTGTGGGTCCTATCAACCCACCAAGAAAATGCACTGGTGTGAGATATATCATCACTAGAATAGAGTACCTCACCAGATGGGTGGAGGCCAAAGCAGTAAGAAATTGTGATGTTGCGACAGCCGCATAGTTCCTTTTTGAAAACATCATTAGTAGATTTGGATGCCCAGTAATTTTGATGAGCGACCAAGGCATGCATTTCTTAAACCACACCATTGAGGCCTTGGCGGAAGAATTTCAGATTCAACACCATAAGAGCACTCCCTACCACCCACAGGCTAATGGTACGGTGGTGGCCTTTAACAAGATTTTAGAAAACGCTCTTACAAAGATCTGCAATAGCCAAAGGAATGATTGGGACCTTAGAGTTAACGTTGTATTATGGGCATATAGGACCACATGCAAGAAACTTACAGGACACACACCTTTCAGCTTGGTGTATGGACAGGAGGCTATTATGCCTATGGAGTATATTCTTCCCAGTTTAAGAATTGCTCAGATCACCAGGATGGCTGATACAGACACAATGGATGAAAGGATAGCGCAGCTGCTTACCTTAGAGGAAGACAGATTCATCGTTGGCTTCCATCAGAAAGTGCAGAAGACACGAGAAAAAGCTTGGCATGACAGACACATTAAGAGTAAGACTCTTCAGATCGGAGACCTAGTACTCCTCTATGACAGTAAGTTTATTAAGTTTCCAGGGAAGTTCAAGACGCATTGGCTGGGGCCATACCAGATATAACAAATTATAGAGGGAGGTGTCATTCAGCTCAGCAAACTGGATGGGGAGCTTCTTCCCACATTGATTAATGGTAGTAGGCTTAAGCTCTATAGTGATAGCCACTCCACCTCTTAGCCCTAGCCTAGATAGCTTACTGTGGTGCAGATGTCCAGTGTAGTTGAAAGGAGGCATTGCATCGGGAACTAGTCTACACCGGCAATTATTCTAAGTATGAGGAATCGCATAAGGACGGTTCATTTTGCGCAAGTCATCAATGGCTTGCAGGAAAAAAAAAAAAACCCTTAAGTTTGTGTTGAGCAGAGGATGCGGTGTTGCATCGTAGCGAGACAATGTCTCTCCGTGCCACGTACCTGCTTTTGCAAAGAAACAAGGGCTAGTCAAGTCACCTTCTGATAAGCAGTTAATGAAGAAATAACCGGTATATCTTACCATGGATTTGGCAGCAGTGTAATCAATTTTTCTAGATTTGTTAAATCTTCGACGATACTGGTTCCTGTACACACACTTCGAGGGAAATTTGATCAAATTTCAGCATTTATTGAGGATCAGATGACGGGTGTGGTCTCGTCCATGCAATTAATATGACCGATGGATTCAGTCTAGCTGATTGTTGCATCCAGGATTATCGTCTTCAGCATAAAAGTAGAAAGTATTCATTCGGGAGGGTTACATTTGCAAGAATTCAAGAGCCGAGAGTTATCATAATGCATCGATCAGTTTCCCTGTGCAGAACTAATCCCGTTACAGAGTGCTGTGATTTCCAGAGATTGCAGCCATTGCACATCCAACGTTTTACACCGAGTGGGTTCTGTCCGAGGAGGAACCTATAGAAGCAATTTTGGAAAGGTTCGAACATGGTGGCCTTACAGCCCCTATGACGACGCCATCTAAGGGTGTCCCGCCGAGTTCATCACAGACCAGAGAACCACCAAAAATGAGGAGCCACTCTCAGATAATAGAAGGATCCAGTTTCGAGCTGGAGGAAGAAGTTCATAGTGCAACAGATTACATCATGCCATGAGTTGAAGGCGCACCAGAGGTAAAAATTCCCAAGAGTGCTAAGTTTACTGTTCCCATACCATCGATTGATTCTCGAGTAAAGGAAAATGGAGATCTATTAGGATATGCCTCTGTTGTTAGATTTACAGATTATAATCTGGGAGATGCTAAGGCATATCCTCAGTTCCGGCCGGATCAGTATCTTATGATCCAGAAGAACCCAAGGATAGGTAGAGATGAATATGTTCCCATGGAACATGTCCATATTCTTGAGCGCTCAGGTCTACTCAATTTGTTGAGACTACCTCATTTTGGATGAGGTGCAGAGGTTAATGCCATGGTGCGCATCCTAATTTCTTGCGTACATGGAGGTTACCTCTGGCTAGGTAACAGGGTCAACCTGAACGTCGACTTGATGCACCGCATCACCGGGCTGTCTAAGACTAGTAAAGACCCCGAGATCCAGATAGCAGGGAATACCAAGGATTCCAAGCTACCACCATCCCTAGTTTCCAAGTATAAGCTCCAGAGGGGAGGATATTCTTATGACATTGCAAGCTTAACAGACACCACACTCATATTTACAACCAGTTTTCTTGCAGGAAGACTGTTAACCAAGGTTAGGCCAAAGGAAGTCATAGGATCAGTGGTTAACCTTTCCATACAAGTTGCAGAGGGGGAACAACTCAATTGGTCTTTATTTTTATTAAATATGCTTCAAGAATATTGTTTGGTAGCTCAGGATGAAGCAAAACACCCTTTCCATTTCTCATGGCTACTTATTTTATGTGCATTCATCAGCTAGAAGGAGCCGCCCCATACCCAGTTTCCACAGCTAGCAAGTGGCGCGCCCAGAGGCATGCGTTATGCCAACTTATGGGAGAGAAATAGCCAAGCAAAGAAAAAGGTTAATATGATAGTATTCTGTGAATACTATAAGCTGTTGAAGAAAACCATCCAAGAGACACCACGAATCAGCACAGAAATTATGGACATATATGATAACAGGCTTAATTTTATGGCAGATAGCCATAGAATCTATCTGAGGCCAAAAAGGTCTAGAATGGACGATTGGGCTAATGGCTGGTTCAGGATGACAACAAATGATATTTAAGGCATCGTCAAGGACTTCGATGACGACTGGAATCAATCATTTGAGGATACCACACCACTACCATCAGATACCGCCCAGACAGATCCATCAGACAAAGGCAAAGAGAAAGTGGAGACCCAGACACAGGATACAGCACAAGTGCCACTACCAGGAGAACAGAAGAAAGATTCATAGCAAGTGCCACCAGAGGCACAGATGACAAAGGATGGAGAAGAAGAGATACCAGAGATACCGAAGAAGAAAAAGCAGAAAGTCACAAAACTACCTTCGAAGACTGCACTGACAGAGGATGATTCTGAACTCATTACAACAGGAATGCATGACACCTTGAAGGACTCATTTGAGGCAATGCAGACATCGTAGGAAAAAATGCAGAGCGTGGTAGAAAAGCAGCTTCTGGACCTAAAATCAATTAGTGAGAAGACTGCTATGATACAGGTTCCGCCAGTAAGGGCGACTGTAGGAGAAAGCTCAACACAGTCGATTTCCCGCGAGGAAATATTGGCAACGGATCGCATAAACATAGTTTTGATACCACCAGTGAGCATTTGGTTCCCTGCGTCAATGATGGATGCACCAATACAGTTTAGGAAACCCGTCGAGGTTAACCTTGCAGAGTTCCACATTGACCAGTTACAGATGATCCAGCAGCAGCTAAGCATAGAGCTCAGAGGAAGAGAGCTCGCAACTTACAAACAGAACACGCAGCTGAAGCAATAGAATGCAGCTAAAGCAATAGAATGCAGCTAAAGCAATAGAATGCAGCACTTGCCACCAGCTATCAGAAAAATGTAGATGAGTTAAAAACATATCAAGAAAGAGATCAGAATCTCTCTCAAGTCTTACAGAGCATTGCATTGGAGTTGCCCCAATGTAATAATGAGTTCGCCTTGCCTATCCCGCAGAAGGTAAGGAGAGTTGTCGATAGAGTAAAGGCTCTAGAGGAAACAATCACTAGGATGAAAGAAATGGTGGCCAAGATGGAGGAAGACCACAAATCGCAGATTGATGAGATCGAGGCTAGACCACCAGGCACCCCCCAGGTAGACAAGGAAGCCAGAGTAGAGGCCTTCTGACTCACTTCTGCACAGGTACAATCTCGCATAGACGATGCACTGTCAGTGCTAGCCGATGCGACGAGCGCATGGTCGGAGTTAGATGAGCCCCCCGAGAAAGTAGAAATACAGCAAAGTATTCATCAAATAGAGAATACCACAACAACAATAAAGGAAGAAATCAAGAGCTTAACAGCTCTTCAGAATATGAGAAAGACGAAGGAGATGAACCGCTTCCAGCAGGAAGCGCAGCGGTTGAGAGCACAGGAGATACACATCAATGACCTGCTTCAACCATATCAGGAGCAAATCACAGAGATAGTCGATACGGTCAAGCAGAAAGTTAGGGAGTTCACGACCACCAGAAATGAAATTGAGTTAACAGAGGAATCCAGTATTAGTTAAGCTATGCTTGACTCGGCACAAGAGCGTGTCGCAGTGATGCAGGACGAAGTCACAAGACTTCGGGACAAGTTTCAATGGACTTCACAGGAAGCCAAGGAGAAGCTACAGAAGGAGAAGCTCGCTGGTAGTGGCTCGTGGAAAAGCCATAAGTAAGTGTTAGGGGACTATTGAAGCAGGTTCCCACATCTATAGAAGAAGCTTCTAGTTTAGCAGATAGACAGTTTTGGCGGAGAGGATATAAGATAGAGCTACGACGTCGTAGCATGTTTCTAGCTGCAGAGCAGAGCTGGAAACTGTAACTTTTAGGACAGAGAAGTGAAGGAGACGACAGTACCTGAGCAGTCGAGAAGAGAGAGCTCACCCACTGCATTGAAGGCAGGAGCGAAGATAGGAGGGCTTAGCTACCCTCATAAAGGAAACGGAGCAACGAGGCTGACGTATTGAAGACGAAGGACAGAAGCAGGGAAGTGGTGCACAGTACCCATGGTCAGCACCAGGAAGCATGGAAGACTACAGAGAGCTGTGGTGTGATGGAAAGCAGCTACCTCAAGTACAGATATGCCGACTATCACTAGTTAGGGTTTTGGGTTACTGTTGGGATAGGCCCACAGTGTTGTAATGGCGAGACCTTCGTGCCGCCTATAAAGGTATATATTTTGTATTGTAAAAGGTTGGTTCATTTAGTAGCTGTAGAAGTTGAGCTCTGGTTCTGTTATTAAATGTAGTTATATTACTATAACCAGTAGCTGGCTCATTGAGCATGCATGTAACGATCCGCAGGGATCAACAGAGAGGGAAGAGTATATTGTGAGAGGTGCAATAGAGAGTAGAAAAGATATCTAAGAGAGAAGGGCTCCAGGATGTGTGCAGAGTTACCCAAAAGATCTCAAACTGCATATGCGGTGCAGCAAAACTGTGTTTACCTTCCCCTGAGCTATAATAGAAACACAGTTCTGTGGACCTAACTTCCATCCTAGAGGTGAACCACATTAAAATCGTGTGTTATGTGATTGATTTATGTGTTGTGTTTATTTGTTGCATCTATTAGTTATCGCCTGGGCCTTGTTTACAGTTTAATGTATGTATGCATTATTCAGTCTATAGCACTACAGAAGATAAATGGAAGTTGAAGTCCATAAGTATTTTCTGTAAGAGTTTATCTACATTCCATCCCAGGTAGTTAAGAGTCACATATTTAAGAAACCTTGTATATTGAGTCCCGTAAGTCGGAACGAGTAGCACTGAGTACGTTGAGCCGCAGCGGTAGGATATTGCAAGGAGGCGATATCGCACCAGTAGAGGAGTTGTGGTGTGCTACGGTTGAGAATCAGCATAGGAAGGAGTTACGCGTTGCTTGAGGCACAGTGATACGATAAGGACTAGAGTCGTCGCAAGTAAGAGGAAGTTGCACGTCGCAGATAGAGAGAGATCTCGTAGGCTAGAAGAGCTGCGAGACACCCAGGCTGCCACAGAACCTGGTCCAAGACACTTGATTCCTTGGAAAACCTATTAGAATCACTTTGGGTGAGACTTCAGGCTGCTCTGTGGTTTGTCACTGAAAGGGCCAGTGAGCTAGGGGTGTTGTTGGTTAAATACAGTAAACCCGGGTCTGCCCATGCAAGTCAACAGTGTATGATGGTAAATGTCTCCAACACCCCCCCTCAAGCTATACTCAGGAAGAGTTAGGAAAGATAGATGCATAAAAATTCTAGGGCCCTGGAAACTAAGTCCATAGGTCACCCTGTACAATGCTGAAACTGAAACAATGCTCAAAACAAACTAAGTGAGGAAAAGAGGGAAAACCCAGTGGGAAAACCCCCCCTCAAGCTGAACGCTGAAAGTATTCTAGATCACGCTGATGAACTCACCCACAATAGTAAAAAAAGGTAAGTGAAATTCTTTTCTAAAAATATCTTGGCGAAGATGTCTGCAATTTGCTCATCAGTCGGGCAATATTGCAGAATGATAGTCCTGTCATGCACTAGCTCCCTACTGTAGTGCATGTGAATCTCTACATGCTTGGTCCTCTTCCTAGTAACTGGATCCATGGATATCTTAATAGCACTCTATTTGTCACAGAAGAGGATAGTGGACAAAGTACTACCAAGATCAAACTTTGAAAGAATGCCTTGCAACCAAACTGCTTGGATGCAAGCATTCACCGCTCCTCGATACTTGGCCTTTACTGAAGATAGTGCTATGGAAGCCTGCTATTTTCTTGACCAGCAAATGGGGCCACCACCAAAAATGAATACATGTCCATAAGTTGACTTTTGATCAATAGAATCACCTTCCCAATCGGAATTTGTGTATCCAACCAGCTCTAGCTCGGAGTCTGCAGCATAGTGAATGTCGTAGGTCCTGGTTCCCTGAATGTACTGGAGGATCCTCTTGGCTTCCTTCCAATTAAGATCATGAGGATTTTGCATGTATATTGAGAAATCATTCATATCATAACAAATATTAGGCCTAGAATGTTTCAAGTACAACAAGCTACCAATAAGTTGTCGATAGATAGTGCAGTCCATGGGAGGTGTGTGTTTTCCTTCTTCAAGGCTGATCCTTGAAAGGAAAGGGAATGGTGTAGGCCTAAATTTAGCCATGTTAAAACTTGAATAATAGGTATTAAGTGTATTTGGACTAATTTACCATAATCCCATCAGAATTTTTCTCGATTTCGAGCCCCAAAAATTGTTTTAGAAGCCCCAAATCACTCATTTCAAAGGCATTGTGGAGAGCAGTTTTGATGGCTGAAATGGAGGCAACTGTGCTACCTATGATCAGTAAGTCCTCAACATATAAAACAAAGATAATTATATGACCATCATGCTTCTATAAATACACATTTGGATCTGATCGACATCTCTGAAATTTTTGCGAGAGAAGGAAGGCATCCATCTTGGAATACCACTCTCTTGGGGCCTGTTTTAACCCGTATAGTGACTTCTTTAGCTTGCAAACCAAAGATGGATCAATGATGTAGCCCTCAGACTGATTCATGTATATCTCCTCATGAATATCTCCATGTAGAAAGGCTGACTTAACATCAATGTGATGCACCTCCCAGTGCTTGGATGCTGAAATTGCCAAAACAAGGCGGATGGAGTCCATTTTTGCAACCGGTGCAAAGGTCTCATGGTAGTCCACTCCTTGGACCCGAGAGAAAAATTTTTCTACCAGAATTGCCTTATATTTGTAGGTGCTTCCATCAGCAGCAAAATTTTTCTGAAACACCCACTTTCATTGAACCAATTTCCTTCCCAGAGGAAGAGAAACTAGCTCCCAAGTAGTGTTTTTCTGAAGAGAATTCATCTCTTCATCCATGGCAACTTGCCATCTCGGATCGTTCCGAGCATGGTAGTAGGATTTTGGATCTGAACTAATCATAAAATAGCAATTTTGGGACAGCAAATTATTATAACAAGAGAGTGTAATACTTGCTCTTTGGAAATCAGATCGGGTTCTCCTTGGATCATCCGGATTTCCAATGTTTTCTCCTGCGGAGGAGAGTGTCTGTTGGGCCCATGTAGGAAGATGATTTTGCACTTCAGGTTATGATTCAACATATAATGATTGCTTCACACTGATATCAAAAATCAAAGGATCCAAATCAGGGTCATCACTCCCAATTTCATCATCCAAATATTCAGTAGAATAGGAAGGAAATTGAACAGTTTTCTCCTTCACTAGTTCCACCTCCTGAAGAGGCTCATCGAACTTGACACTTCTCTCGATGATGATCTGTTTGGTATTGATATCCAACAGCTTGAATCCTTTAGATTCATCATGATACCCAATAAATATACATTCTATGCTTTACGGTTGCAAATCCCTTCTTTTATCAAGCAGAATCCAGGCCCATGCAGTGGACCCAAACACCCGTAGGTTCGACACATCCAACTTGTGTCTGAAGTATGCTTTGAAAGGAGTCTTTCCTTTAACAGATGAGTGTGGAACCCTATTATGAATGTATGCTGCAGCATGCATGGCTTAAGCCCACAAATTTTTAGCAAGCTTCTTTGACTCCAGCATACAAGTGGTCATCTCCTTGAGAGACCGGTTCTTCCTTTCCGCTACTCTGTTCTGCTGGGGAGTGTAGGGAATTGAATGCTGGAACTGAATACCACTTTGGGAGCATATGTAAAGAAACTCATTACTTGATCCACTATTGTATGTGATAGGAATTTGACCACTGATATCAGATTGTATCAACCCAATATGCTTGTAGCTCGGTTTTCCTTCCCCCAATCGAACTTGTGCTCAGGGTGTTTTCCAATCACACAGCCCTTGCAAATTCCCGTGGTTGCCTTGATGACCAGAAGGCCTTCAACCATGGAGTATTTCTGTAATTTCTATAATTATTTGAAATTAATATGGCCAAACCTCTCATTCCACAGCCTACTAACCTCATTTCCATGAGTTAGGAGAGCGGTGGGCTTTGCATCCGCAACAAAGTGAGAAAACTCATAGGATTTTGAATGAGTTTCCTGGATGCAATTTCTGTTATCTCAACATCATTTGGGCTGAAAGAGAGTCTCTTAGGCATTTTTGTATGTGTCATCTGATAGACACTAAGGATATTTGCTGCTAGAGATGGTACATACAAAACATTAGAGGAAAGACCATTTTCTAGATCTACAGTACCTTGTCCTTCGGAAATGATGGTGGAGTCATCTCCCATGTGGATGGGGATGGATTTGCCAGTCTCCAAGGATGAAAAGGAGTGTTTTTCATCCATAATGTGGTTCAAAGATCCAGAGTCAATCAGCAATGCTTTGGGCTTCAAAGTGATTGCCATGAAGGCATGACCTTTCTCATGCTGTGGTTCCTGATCTTGGTGATATTTTCTCCGAAAGCTCTTCGAAAGATTGATGTGATTCCTCTCAAGGAGAGAGGTTGCTTCATCAAGATTTTTCTTCATGTAGGCATGTTCAAGGTGAAAACCCTTCCCGTAGTAAGAACACTTGACTTTTTCTTTCCCATTGTTCCCTTTTCCTTTGTTCTTCCTTGAACCGAAAGATTCATCATGCTACTGGTTTTCAACTCTAGGCTTGGGAGCATCAAATTTAGTTTTCTGATTTTTCTACTGCTTTCCTTTACCCTTTAGATATTTGGGCCTCGAGACATGGAGGGATTGATCACGAGAATATCGGATGATGCCCATTTGGAGAAGCTTGTCATGTTCGTTAGTTAGGGACTCAATGAAGGCATTGAGTATAGGCATATTCCATCCGGGGGTTGTGAGCTTCCCCTGCACATAATGTGGAAACAAAAAATGAATAATCAGCCCTGAGTTTGGAGAGGATGGCAAGGAAGAGCTGATCATATTCCTTCTCCACATTGCATTGCTTCAAGAGTAAAACAATATGCTTGAACTTTGTAAATAAATCATTCAGAGTCTCGAAATTGGAAGGTTGGAGAGACATGAGATCATTTTTGAGTTGGTAAACTATCCAGTCATCATGCTTTCTGTATAGAGATTCCAATTTGTCCCATATTTCTTTCGGTGTCTTCAAATGTGTAATATGGAAGAGAAGGTCTTGGGAAATAGAGAGGCACAAGAAATCGAAGGCTTCATCCTTCTTGTTCAAGAATCTTGATTTTTCTATGGCAGATCCAGGCTCAACTTCAGTGTCCATAGCAACTTAAAAAGTCCTTTGGAGTGCAACTGAATCTTGATTTTACTTTTCGATGAGTGGAAATTGTATGGAGTCAAGAGATATGCTAAGGACGCCATCTGGATGTGCTGTAGCGAATGCTTCACCTGTAGAAACCTGAAAATAAAAACAGAAAGAGAAAAATAAGGTCGGACAGCCTGCACATTCTAGGCTTTCATCACACCCAGCATAGTCAATCAAGCAAGCTTGATCAACAAGTTCTTTACTTGGGATATTGAGTGGTAAGCCTTGGCTTGTGGTGCGTTGCTATAATTTTGAGCTATTGCTCACTTTTCATGGAGAAATTTGTCAAAAAGCTTGTTTTTGAGAGATAGATCTCCATCCTTCCGTATGCTCTAATAGCATATGAATTCTTGCACATTGATCTAGGAACAAATAATCAATCTCATCAAGAAATAATCAACAAATAACTCAAAAATGGTGTTAATCGGGACCAGAATGGTTTCCTCTCTATATATTCAATAAAAAATGAATGGTTACAATACCAATGTCAAGCAATAGCTTGGATCAATGAAAAATTTGAATACCTAAGGACGCATTTCAAAATCATGAGTAAGTCTAGCTTAACTTACTGTCAGCCATTCAATCACACTCAGTTAACCACTTAACCAAAACCCTAATTGACTCACCAAACCCGAACTGAAGTCAGAGTGCAATAAATGACTGAATCTCAATTGAAGGAGATCAAACACATGTCATAGCAAGCCAATCATCAAGTGCTATTGCTCCATGACTTCAATGAACCCCGATGAGGTTAATTGAAGCTGAACTGATGATCAGAAGTTGGTGGAGGTTCCCCTGTTGACTCCATATCATTAAATAATATTAAATAATCATTAAATAATATATTTAATGAGAGGAGGTGAATTAACTGACTGGTTGAACTGATTGTAACCACCAGTTAGCAATTAGGTGCATTAATATCACTCAGATCACCCCCGGAGTGCTCCAGTTAGCCTCCTTGACTGTAGGTAGGCATGGGGTGTGACTTGATGATGGCAATTAATGCTCCACTGATGTCAATTAATGTCAATTATACTCAAGATAGTTGTTTAACTAGGACAATTTGACCAAAAAGAGTGTGTATGATGGTAAATGTCTCCAACAACACTAGAATGAAGCAAGATACTAAGACTCCACTCCAACTACGTAGCATTAATGTGTAACCGTGTGGATGAAGAACCTACATGTTTTGAAGAATCCTTAAAGAATAAGGAATGGATGGATTCCATGATTGAAGAATATCAATATATCGTAAATAATGATGTTTGGGAAGTGGTGCCAAGACCAAAGGATAAATCAGTGGTCTCTTCCAAATGGATTTTTAAGACAAAGCATTCAGAACCATTATTGCTTTAGCTTCCAAGATGAAATGGAAATTACATCAAATGGATGTAAAGATAGCCTTTCTAAATGGTGTCATAGAAGAGGAGTGTATATTGAACAACCTCCATGTTTTGAGATACTTGACAAGAAAACACATGTGTGTCGACTAAAGAGAGAATTATATGGATTAAAGAAAGCACCCAAAGCATGGTGTGAAAGAATTGATGACTTCCTAATGAGCCTAGGATTTAGCAAAAGTAAAGCAGATTCCAACCTTTAGTATAAGGTTGAAACTGAAGGAATCATGATATTACTATCGTATGTAGATGATCTATTTTTGGATAAGATCATCAATGAATGTAATAAGAACCTTGTGATGGAAATTGAAATGAAATATCTTGGCATGATGCATTACTTCCTAGGTCTTGAAGTATGGAATTTCCCAGATGAAATCTTCCTAAACCAAAGAAAATATGCAGTTGAGATCCTAAAGAGATTTGGGATGTCTTGTTGTAAGGAAATGAACACTCCGATGGTGACAAACCTGAAACTCCTAAATGTTGACTCTTCAAAAAGAATATATGTCACACTATATAGACATATTATCGGATCACTAATGTATTTGATAAATACAAGACCATATATATGTTTTTTGTGAACACATTAAGTTAGTATATGTTAGAACCCAGACATGTTTACGTAGTTGTAGAAGAACATGTGATGAGGTACCTAAAGGGTACATTGGGTCACGGCCTCACATATGCAGTTGATAGTGAGTTTAGATTATGTGGCTACACTGATTCATATTGGGGAGGAATTGTTGAAGACAGAAAGACCACTTCAGGATGTTGTTTTAGTTTGGGATCAGGTGTAATAACATGGCTTAGTAGAAGGAAAAGTTGTGTTTTGATCAATATAGCAGAGGAAGAGTACATTGCAGTAAGTTCATCCTGTAGTGAAGTAGTATGGCTTCACAAATTATTGATAGGATTGTTCGATACTGAAATGAATGTAACTAATATTTATTGTGACAACTAGAGTTGTATCAAGTTAACAGAGAACCTAGTGTTCCATGATAAGTCAAATCACATAGAGATAAAGTATCATTACACCCAGGATATAGTGCAGAGAAGAGCCATAAATCTCCAGTATGTTCCCATAGAAGAACAAGTTATAGATGTGTTAACTAAGCCTTTGTCTCGTGTGAAGTTTGAATATTTTAGATACAAGCTTGGTGCAGTCCAAAAGGACCTTGTTGGTAAGAGGGATTGATGATAAGAGAATGAGATGGTAATGGCATGAAAGTACAGAGTTTTACTTGATGAAGTTGCAGATGTACATGAAGAGAATGATGAGCCCCAATAATATAATCATTGTATATAGATCTTGGTCATATGTTTGTGGGTAGATCCCAATATGGTTGGTGACATCACTGAGGGTGGATCCCAGTATGATTGGTCATATCACCAAGGGTATATTCAAACATGGTTAGTTTCATTTTCACAAGGAATATCCTAGGAAGGTTGGTCATATCTTCAAATAGGAATATCCCAATGAGATGTGATCCTACATTCATCTGGGGCTGTTGTGATCTGGAATTCATTTGCAAACGTTGTGGTCTAGCATTCATTTGTGACGTTCGGGTATGGAACTCATTTGTAGACGTTGTGGTTCAGCATTCATTTGTGTACATTGTGGTCTAACATTCATTTGTAGATGTTGTGGTTTGGAATTCATTTGTGGGCATTATGGTCTAGCATTCATCTACAGATATTCTACTCCGACATTCATTTATGGAAGTTGTGGTCTAGCATTTATTTGCAGACGTTGTGGTCTAACATTAATTTGTGGAAATTGTGGTTTGGCATTCATTTATAGACATTATGGTCTAGCACTCATTTGTAGACATTGTGTTTTGGCATTCATCTGTGGACGTTGCGCTCTGCAGTTCATTTGCATACGTTGTGGTTCAACATTCATTTGCAGACGGTGCAGTATGGAATTCATTTGGACACATTGTGTTTTGGAATTCATTTGTAGATGTTGTGCCCTAGCATTCATTTGTGGACAATCCAACATATTTTGATGTTGTGGGTTATTTCGCATCAAGTTGTGATGTTTTATTTATTGCAGGTGATGTGATGTGATGTGACAAGATGTGAACCTCGTGATTATGCAATGAGATGTGATGCTCATGATTATGCGACGAGATGCGATTCTCGTGACGATGCAATGAGATGTAATGCTCGTAATTATGTGACGAGATGTGATGCTCGTGATGATGCGACAAGATGTGATGATCGTTATGATGTGACAATATGTGATGCTCATGATGATGCAATGAGATGTGTTGCTTATGATGATGTAATGAGATGTGATGTTCATGACAATGTGATGAAATGTGATTTGATGCCTATGATGATGCGACAAGATGTGACGCTTGTTATCATGTGTCAAGATACGATTCTTGTACGAACGTGTTCGTGACGTGATGATCTAGATGTGATGTTCCATGATGGTGATATTCCACTGGTAATGATAATGTTGATATAGTTGTGAAAAATTCCTATGACGTATAGACTTACTAGTTAGTTGTATAGATGTATTATTGTGTTATAGAATACCTTCCTTGTTAATAGGGAGTGTTAAAGAAATATAACTGCGGAAGATATTATATTTTGTAGTATTATTGTTATTACCTCTTTCACAGATGTTGTCCTGCGATTAGGGATTTCATTGATGTAATTGGTGATGTAAATTCTTGAGGTAAAACCTCTATTGTAAATTAGGTCAATACTACCCATAAAAGTAGTATTAAAATGTATTTTTGAGTCTCCCAAGACAATTCAACCCTGATTGGGAGGAGAAGTCATCCATGTTTGGTTATTAGGATTCTCCACTAATCAGTATAAATAGGGGAGGTACATCCCTCATTTGGACACACACAGAACTCAAGAAGTTGCGCTAGAGAGAGAAGAAACAGCCTGTATGGAAGATAGGAAGTAGTCTCATCTTGTTTTTTGGATCTTACAATGTAATTGGGTGAAGTCTACATAAAGGAAGTTTTGTTGCGTTTTCTTACCCATGAGGGTTTCCTAGGATAAATCTTTGTGTTCTCTTTTGTTCTGTTGTGCTTGTTATTCTTTCAGTGATATTTTGTTCTATTTGAATGAAAAACGTAACACTTCATCCTAAAGTTGGACTTCTCCAAAGAATTTTAATAAGGTTAATTGTGTCTATATTTGTCTCATACTCACTCAAATAGGTTTCCCCCACCTATTCATCAACTATATTGAATATTGATATCAGAATGTCACCTTTGATATCCTTGCTAATGGTTCTACAACCTACTTTTTCCATCCCTCCATAGGATTATGCCAAGGTTGTCCCCTCTCACCTTTTCCATTTGTCATTATTGTTGAAACACTACACAATAACCTAAACCATGAAATAATGCATGGCCCTTTTAAAGGATTCAAAATCATTATTTCCTTGTCCATTTTATCGAATCCTATTTTTTTATCATATCACCCTTTTTAGTGATGCTACCATGTATGAAGTCAGTGTATTGATCGGGTCCTAAAACTATTTTCCTCCTCAACATGAATGGAAATTAACCTAAAAAATTATACCATGCATTTCTTTCATGTTTCAAAGGCCCAAAAAAATTTGATCCATAAAATCCTCCCATTTCTTGTAGTCACAAGCTTAGGATGTTTTAAATATTTGGGATTTCTTCTTAAGGAAATTGATTCTAGAATCGCATATTGGAAATGGCTCATAGAAAAAATCAAGAAGAAGGTTTGATCCTAGTTTCATAAATGGATACCACTAGTTGGTAGAGTAACATTAATGAAGAGCACTATTGAGGCTATCCCAATTTATTGGATGGCATTGGCATATATGTTGAAGGATATCTTAAATGCAATAAAAAATATACTTGTTAGCTATCTATGGTTAAGGGAAAATAAATGAAAAAATAGTTCCCTTATGTAGATGGGAGAATCTATGTTTACAAAATTCTAATGGTGGATGCGGATTCAAAAATATCTATCTATTCTCAAAATAATTAGCTACTAATAACTTATGGAGGTTACTCACACAAAAAGGACTATGGAAGACATGCATGGAATAGAAATACATCGCTTCTCATCCAATTATTTCATGTATCAAATCTTATTTCCTATCAGTCAATCCTAGATCACTCTTCTAAAGGGATATTAAAAAAAAATTGATCTAATTGGGGAGAATACTTCTTGGAATCTTTGGAATGGTCAAAATATTTTGGTAGGTACATATCCCATTTTGGGAATCTGTGAGGAAGACTTGCTTCCCTGAGCCCTATTAAACACTTTACTTTATAATGAAAACATATATCTTGATGACATATATCAAGAATATAACAGAGATTATTGTAATGGTGGATGGATGACTACATAACAACTAAAGCTTTCATAGGAGCATTTCATTCATTGAAATAAATATACAATTGGCTTAAATGGGGTATCTATTTCATGTCTATTTGTCTTTCTCAAATTCTAGACAAAATAATATGGGTTCTCAACCAATATGATGGTGCATATCGATTCAAATATGGTATATCAAGTTTTGACCAGTTATGCAACAGAGGAAAGTCGTCCACAATGATGGAAAGGTTTATGGAAGTTGGAGGGTATGCCTAAAACAAAAAATTTATGCTAGCTAGCACTTGAAAACAAAATACTCACACGGGATAATCTCTAGAAAACATACGAACAAAAATCCAGTATAAGTCTATATTGTTGAAAACATACTAACACAATAAATAATTTACTCGACACATTCCATTTCACCAAAGAAATGTGGAACTTTCCTCAATCATTGGGGATCTGTCCTAGATGGGATGGAATCACTTTTCTATAATCTTGGAGAAATTGGTTCACCAAAAAAACAGCAATATCACTTCTTCCAAACCCCCTACATATTGGTTGGAGTATATGGATAACAAGAAACAAATAAACGTTTTTTGGAGTCCTTCCAAATCTTCTCACATCTGTATATCATTTCAAATGTTTATTGACAAAGATACTCTCAAATCAAAATACAAAAATATAAGAATACTCAAAGAACATATATATATGACCATAATCATCCACATTGATTCTCTAATGGATCCTTCTTAGGAGACCCTCGAAATGGTGTAGTTGGTGGATATTTCAAATACAGGGGACATATTATGACATACAAGAGAGGAACAAGTCAAAACTCAATCATCTATATGAAGAACTTGTTAGTGTGGTTATGAATCTCTCCTTGGATTTGGGACATGAGATAAACATTCTTTATGTATATTTGGACTCTTCGTTGATGATTAGTTGGATTAATGGTTAATCTACGTGCACAAATCATAGGCTCACTCATCTACTAGAAATATGGATAGAATTGAAAGTGATTAGTTGGATTAATGGTTAATCTACGTGCACAAATCATAGGCTCACTCATCTACTAGAAATATGGATCGAATTGAAAGTGAAATTTTCATATTGCATTTACAAAAAAAATTTAGACAAAAAAATGCAAGAGGAGACGCACTTGAAAAGGATTCATGAAATCTTCATGACGGGAAAATACAGGTAAGCTACATGAATCGATATGGTCAAATCACTAAAAAATATTTCATCTACAAGTGACCTTTAAATGCAAGAAGCAAGGTGGTTCATCTATGGTGACGTTTACAAAAATTTCTCCTATAAAGATGGTTGAGTTTTCTCCCATATTAGAAGGATTGAGACAAATTGCCAAGAATGGCTTAAATATGTGACAACTTTTTATTTTTGATTTCATATCATTTTAGACGTTGTCTCAGACTATGGCATGCTTTTGGTTTTTCTCCTATAAAAGAGTGGTTGAATCTTCCCTACCCTTTTAAAGATGATATATTGTTGAGAATGTCTCCCTATATCTTTTTTTTGTTTTACAATATGTCAAGGTGTATATATTGTTTATGGATCGATACTTCGTCTCCCATTATAGGTAATACATATATATTTGTACATTTTTTTATCAAAATCCCATAGCTTATACAACTTGTAATTTTTCCAAATATTGTTAATAAAGTTATTGATTTTTTTGGGTGGATATATATATTATAGTATCGGATTTGCATTATAAACTTGTATTCTTATTGTATTATTATTTTTAAGAATTTACACATACGTAAACTCTACTCTTATTTGAATTAAAAATATATATTACAAAAATTTGAATAATCAAAATGTTGAAATATATAACAGTGAAAATTTTAATGTTTTTATTAGAAAAAATAACTATATATATATATATATATTTAAAATTATTATTATGTCCAGCTGATAAGTTCAAAGTGGAAAAGTTTTGTTGAAAAAGAGTGGTTATCTTGTAGCCAAGAATTTGATAAATCTCTTAATCATGTGAAGAAGGCTTCAATTGAATGGTCTATTAATATGAAAATCTCCAGAGATCATAGATTGAAAGATATTGAATCTATAATTGAGGATTTGTACTTTTCCTCACCTAGGCCTAGAAGGAAAGAGGTAAAGGATAAACTAGATGACCTAGAAAAGACAAATCAAAATTTAATGGAGAAGGGAGCCTAGAGAAAGATGAAGAGCATAACAGTTTGGTTATCCTTGTGTGATGAGAGTACTATCTATTTCCATAAATTTGCAAATCAGAGGAAACAAATGAATACTTTTTGGGAATTAAAAAAAGTGTGGTGGGGACTCTATTAGAGGGTTTAAAAATTTAGCAGATGAAGGTGTTAGATTTTTTAAAGAAATATATACGAAACTTGAAAGAAACAACATAGTAGATATAGTCCATTTTGTTTTAGTTTTTCCAAAATGGATTAAAGATGAAGAAAATGAATCTATGTTTTCTCCTGTATCCATGGAGGAACATAAAGTTATTCTCACGAAGAGTAAAAACGAAAGAATCCCATGCCCTGATGGGTGGACTTTGGAATTTTTTGTAGCTTTTATTGAAATCTTAGGAAATGATCTATTACAAGTTATTGAATACTCTAGAGTTACATATAGAATTCTATCAAGTTTTAACTTGACCTTTATCATCTTAATTCTGAAGGTTGATA
>LPNX011151027.1:81139-126958 GCA_001517045.1 Pseudotsuga menziesii
AGGAGGGGAGTGGTGCAGGGGAGGGAGGGAGGAAGGCAATGCGGGGGAGGTAAGGGAGTGCAGGGGAGGTTTGGTGGAGGAATGGAGGGGGAAGGATAAGGGAGAGGAAGGGAGGGAAAGGGGGGAGGAGGAGGATGGAATGGGTGGTGGACGAGGGGAAGGGGATGGTGGGGGAGCAAATGGGGTGGGAATGAGTGGAGGAGATGAGGGGAAGGGAAGGGGTGTGAAAGATTGTTTGTTTTTTGTTTCTTTAAATTTTAAATATATTTTTTTTATTTTTAAAGTTTTTTTAAATTTTTTATTTTTTATTTTTAAGATATTTTTAATTTTTAAATAAAAAATTCATTTTTTTAATATTGTAATTTATTATTTTATCTTATAATTGTTTTATTAATTTTTAAAATTTATCTTCTCCTGAGATTAAAAAAAACATTAGTCAATACATTTCCAAAATTTTCCAATTAAATCTCTAAAGAAAATGGGTGCAACTAGTAGCACCATTTTTTGATTTGTGGATAAAATTAGCCACTATATGCAACCTATAAAAAAATGAGAACCATTTAGAGTTTGTGTGAGGTTGTATAATGTATTTAAAATTGTACTTAAAAGAACTCATACTCCAACTTATGAACCAACATCATGTTAACTTACATATTCTCTATATAGTGTTTGATTTTATTTAGATTAATTTTTAAGTGAAAATTAGTGTTGAGGAGCAAAAAAAACCCACATGTTTCCTAGTTTGCAAATGGTTCAAGACTATCTTGGATGGAATACATGGACTTCTTGGTTGGGATATGAATTTTCTTGGTGCTACATGACTACTAATTCAACAAATTTGCAAGGAATCTATTATTCCTACATTGTTTATATTATTTATCTATAAAATTGCATTAATTGATATGTGAATATGATAGTAGGAATTGCATAGAAATTTTATTTATTATTCTAGAACTTAAAGGATCATTCCGTCAAATTATTACATGCAAAATGCGTGTTTGATTTTATTTCAATTAGTGTTATTAATGTTATATTAGTGATACCTATTAGTAAAATAAGTTTTATGTTTTGAATCGGAGCCTTAAGTTTCAATATTGTAACCTTAAGGACCATCATGAAACTAAACATCTAAAATCTTGTTAAACAATTGAAATCTAAAATCAAACTCTAAAAATAAATGGAAAGAAGATATAATCAAAGATCAAATAATTTAAGGGAAAGGTTGATAGCTTCACAAGAAAGGTAAATAATACAAGGAACAACAAGCCACTTACAAAGTTTCTTTACAATGACTTAAAATGGAGCCAGGTAAAAATTATAGGAGATTAGCAATCCTCTAAAATTCTATAAAATTTAAGTCGACCCATTCTTCATACTAGAGTCCTAAACCCATCACAAACCCATCCCTCTAGGATGTGAATAGAAATAAACCTACAAGCAAACCCAAGTTAGAAATCTCTAAGTGCAAAATAGAACATGAAAGAGAGACAACAAATAAATAAATTTGGTCGGGAATTTTAAAAATTATGTATATATATATGTGTGATCCCAAGAGAGAATTATTTATAAAAATAATATTAGTAAACACATAAAGGGAGTCAAAAATATTGACTCTTATAAATATTGTAAGACTCTATATATATAACCCAAAAAAGCCCATAAATCAAGAGAACAAAAATAGAAGGAAAAACTAAAAACATTTCAAACTTATAAACTAGATGGGTAAACAAAAATGAAACAATTTTGTCTCATGTTGGCATAGAGACCACATGAGAAAAAAAACATCATGAGGGAGGGTTTTTGTCACCTATAACCCCCTCTTTCTTTAATTCAATTTATGTGCATGGGAAAATGAAGGTTTATTCTCCAGATGCATTAATGATGATGATGATGATGATGATGATAATGATTATTTAACTATAGAATGGCTGCAATTATACAAGAATATCAAAGATAAAGTGACTTTTTGATGTTAAAAATGCTTATCTTGTGGAGGTATATACATTATTCTTAAGTTGGTTATAGAGATTAGCCTTATTTATTGGCTATTCATATCACATTCTAAAAAAGAATACTCTACAAGATAAGGAAAAAGTATTTTAGCTTTCTCTAGTTAGGCAAGAAGGAAATAAGGGAAATTCCCCTAGTAAAATGAACTAGAATGGAAAACAGAAAGGAGTAATGGAGTTGGGGTTTAAAAACATCTACCTTCTTAGTTATTCCATGACTGCCAAAAATTTATGAATAATTTTATTTCATGAAGGGTTATGGGTTAAAGTGATAAAATCTAAATATATAGGAGATTGATATATGACGAAGTGGATTAGAAAAGAAAGAAACACATTCAAGAAAGATTCTAATGTTTGGAAACATTTTTCAAGGCACGTCAAATCATAAGAAAATGGGGAGGCTATAAGGTGGGTAGAGGTGAAAAATCAAGGTCACGAAAAGACCCTTATCTAGGATGTGATGGAAATGATAGAGATCCCCTAATTTGGTTGAGGATATTGATGCTAAAGAGAAGACATGACTTCCAGATGCGACTACTTAATATTTTATAGGATGTTGAGTGCAAGGATAGTAGTTAGTAGAGGACTTGAATATTTAGGATTCCATGGAAAAATAATGGACACCTTACATATCTCTTTTTGAAAGCAGTGGCATATAACTAGAGGACCATGATAGTGAGTGGTGATGGTTGAAAAATATTTAGCATTAGGATCACTAACAACAAAACTTGGGTATACAGTAGTGATTGAATAGAACAATATTTAGGATAAGGCATGGTGGTGGAGTCTAATTTAGAGTCTAGAAGACCCTTAAAGATAAATACATTCCTTTTGTTCGCCCTTTCAAATGATATCTTCACATGGGACAATGGATAGAAAAAGAATTGGAC
The DNA here is from genome assembly GCA_001517045.1 of Pseudotsuga menziesii. Lineage (NCBI taxonomy): Eukaryota > Viridiplantae > Streptophyta > Pinopsida > Pinales > Pinaceae > Pseudotsuga > Pseudotsuga menziesii. The sequence goes on from LPNX011151027.1 coordinate 84,039, forward strand.
TGAGCCGACTAGATGTGTTCTTTTGAAAGGAGATAATGAAACTGTTAGCCAACTTTTTTAACTTGTCCATTCTTATTTTAGTTTGAAAAAAAATGTTTCTATTAGTAAATCGTAAATTCTGCTAGGATAGAGATACACATTTTGACTATTTTGAACATTGGATCAAACATCCCACTTTCTCAACCCATAGAGCCTTTCCCTAGCTTCGGCTAACGAGAAACAAAATTATTTTTCAAGGAAAATACCTTGCAATTGAGCATACTTCTTATAGAGGTAGATTTTTCTACATATAAACCCATAAGGAGCTAAATAAAAATGAAACAAGGATTTTAAAGGAACATGAAATATATTTAGATTATCATTGGGTTTTTTTAATGAGGTGAGTGGAGATAGTATAGGAAGGTGCAACATTGTGACCATATTTCTTATAAAAAGAGTCATCAACTTATTATTATATATGGTGTTTCCCTTGGTTCAAACAAGAGATTTGATTTCTTTGCATCATGGATATTGTTGAAATCAATAGAATACAAAGGTGTCAAAAAATTGGAGGTTCTAGGAGATACTAAATAAATCATGGGCTGGACAAACAATAAGTTCTAGAGATCTCTAACTTAGCTTTAGGCCCTATCATGAATATATTTCTAGAGGTAAAATATCACTTTGATTTAAACTCCTTTACTTGTATGTATAGAAAGTTTCAACAACAAAAAGACACTGTATCTAAAGAAATTATCTCACTACAAGAAGGTACTATATCTATTCATGAATTTGAGGATACTATGGTGGTGGTGGTTGTGGTCATGGTGATAATGATGGTGGTAGTGGTGGTTGTGGTCATGGTGATAATGATGGTGGTAGTGGTGGTTGTGCTCATGGTGATAATGATGGTGATGATGATGATGGTGATGATGGTGATGATGGTGATGTTGATGATGGTGATGATGATGTGGGTGGTGGTGGTGGTGGTGATGGTGATGGTGGTGATGATGATGGTGGTGATGGTGATTCTTGTAATGGTGATGATGATGATGATGGTGATGATGATAATGGTGATGATGATGGTCGTGATGGTGATTCTTATGATGATGATGATGATGATGGTGAATGATGGTGATGAGAAACCAAACAATATATTTGATTTCTTTGCACCATGTATATTGTTGAAATCAATAAAAGACAAAGGTGGAAAAAATGGAGGTTTTAGGAAATTCTAATTTATGGCATGGAATAGGCAAATTATAAGTATTATATTTCTAACTGAGCTCTAGGACCTATCATGAATAGATTTCTAGTGGTAAAATCTCACTTTGATTTAAACTTCTTCACTTATATTTATATGGTTTTCAACAACAAATAATACATTATATATGAAGAAGTTTCACTACAAGAAGGTGCTATGTCTATTGAAGAACTCAAAGATTCTGAATCTTCTACATTATATTTTGAATAATATAGATGAAGAATTGGATGATTTCAAAACTAGCCCTTGTTGTGGCATGTTATCATATGTTTTAATATTATCAAGGCAATATTATAAGGTTTTGGGAGGCTCATTTGACAAATGAAAGATTGTAATTATGTAGTTTTGATTTGGACTACTGTGTGCATAATATTTTTATACTTTAAATAAATATTTAAGATAATATATATTTTAATTATAAACTTAAAATATTAAATATAAATTTATTTAAAAATTAGTTATTTTTAATAAGAATATATATATATATATATAAATATTATATTTTTCATAAACATAAATATTATATTTTTTTTCCTAACAAATTGCATAAGTCGTTAATTTGTTTATTAATATGAGGTTTATTAATAAATAAAGCGATCCTGACATATCCTATCTTCATGCTTCAAGCTAAAGCTAGTAGGGTAAGGTTTTTCCGCACAATATTAGGGGTGCCGTTAGGCTTGGACAGAATATACTAAAACATGTACTATAATTCCATCGCAGTTCGTTTAATTGTTTTCCTGGGGCAGTAATAAAGAATACATATTAGAAAAAACTCTCAAAATTGCCAGTGCCAGATTCATGCATATAAATTGCTTCCCTTCATTCCAACTTATAGTTGGCGCTTGCCCTTCTTGGTCCTTTTTTATACCACCTCAAATAGCCCTGACAAATTGCATAACTCATTAATTTGTATTCTTTATCAATTATAACCTGTTAGAACATTTAACATATCTCCATGAATTAAGATAGCTGGTATCAACCTTTAAGAACACCTAACACCTAATGTCAAAGAATGCTTTTTTTAGGTGCACACCAAACGGAGAGAAATAAGCATCCTGCAGCGCAGCATTAATTGCTGCTGCTATGGGACACAGCAACTGTTGCTGTGTCTCACAGCAACTGTTGCTGTGTCTCACAACAGCAGCTTTAATTACTGCCCTGCAGGATGCTTACTACTCTCCAAATTGTATGGATGGAAGGCATCTTGATATGACACAAAATTGGCATATCGAATGATTGCACTGAAAATGGGCATATCAATGATGACCCCGAACATATTGAATCGAAAAAATGCTATCCGAAGAATAAAGGCCGACCGAATGATAACGAGCATTTGATGGTTTGCCCTTGATTAGTATATAACATTTATATAGTTTGTAGCTGGACTATTTGGATAGAAATCGAATGATAACGAGCATCTGATGGTTTGCCCAACAAATTATTTGATTACTATATTTATTTAGTTTGTAGGTGGACTATTTGGATAGAAATTTAATGGTTGATAGATAATAATAGAGTGCAACATTTAAATTCTCGACCTAGATATACCTAAAATACACCTGTATTTTAGCAATAAAACGACCAGATAATTCATCGTAATTCCAAACGCCCTAAGCGTGATCGTACATGTGAACGGTCCACCATCTAACGTCAAGATCCCTGTTATTAATATTGGAAAACCTAACATGCGATAATAGAATACAAACCATGGTACCAAGATTCACATATTAGAGATACAATGAAACCATTCTAGCAAGATTCACATATTACAGATACAGATACAATGAAACCATGAAATGGTTTAAATGGTTTAGCTGGAAGTTACAGATAAGCGTAGTTAAAATAATCCTATATTCAGATGGCATTTGCAGTTTTGAGCCTTGCTTAAACTCCTACAGGACAAGGCCCTGCAAAATATTGGCGTAAATTGATAGTGTATGGCAACATCCAATCTACAGTAGGGACGGAGGCTACCACGTTGGGATGATGTCGCATGGCGTTCAGCCATGTGTGCATACGGCCACACCTCTCCGGCCCAGGGAACTTCAAGTTCCCTAGGGTTTCAAAGGAGGGAAGCCATGGAACCAATGGCGCAAGAGCCACATCCGCCAAGCTCATCTTCTCGCCCAAGAAAAAGGGCCCGTCCGGCCCGATAGCGCTCATCCCCTCCTCCAGCGTCATAAACTGTTCCACGATTTCTTTCCGCGCGATCGCATGCTGTTCCCCGAACCGTTTCATGAGCTTGAGCCCCGTCTCTATGAACTGCTCAGGTACAAATACAACCAAACAGAAAACGAGGGTTCAGTTAGAACGATAAACGCAGAGAAAACCGAGTAAAGGAGGAAAGGGCAATCTGCAACCTTCTTGTTGGCAAAGTCTGCCCAGAATCGAGCGAGCGACCGGTCATAAGCAGAGCCCGGCAAAAGTGAGGGCGTTGTGGGCGAAGGTGGCCAGGCTTCCTCGATGTATTCCAGTATCACAAGCGACTGCGAGACGGGTATTCCATTGTGGATGAGCACGGGAACCTGTTTATACACAGGATTCGATTGCAGGAGGAGGTCGCCCTTGGCTCGTAGGTTTTCCTCCACTTCCTCGAATTTGACGCCCTTCAGCCGAAGGGCAAGGGCGCAGCTCATTGCAAAGGGGCTCACCCGTATCAAAAGCAACTTCACTTCTTCCTGCGATCCCATATTCTTCACTTGCCATCTCTCGCTCTTTCGTATATATATATAAGACAAGCTGGCCGGATTGACTGCTCCTCGGTTCCTCTCGGTCCTCGTTTCAAATTTACATTATATCCTTGTTAAGCTTAAGTATTTCAGTTTTAAAAATATAAAAATCAAATATAAAATTAATTGACATATTTAAAATTAAAACAGAAAAAACAAAAACAAACACTATTGTATTATCCTTTGACAGTTGCCATCCAAAAATGAATAGTTATAAGATTGAGAAAACCCAAAAGGGGATTTGGATAACAACATGAAGATATTATTATCCTTCTCATGAAATAAATATTATTATAGTGAATCATGATAAGTTCTATGGAATATAATTAAGAGAAAATACATGTTTTTCTTGGTGGTACGTTCATTAAATTTACATTATACTTTAATTATACTCAAGTATTTTAGTTTACAAATTATAAAATTAAAATATTAAATTTTTTATATATATTTAAAATTAAAAAAAAATACAAATACTAATTTGACATTTGCCATCCACAGAAATGAATCACTACATGATTAAGAAAACCCAAAAGGGATTTACTAACCTTCTTACGAAATATTACTAAGTGAATCATAAAAAGTTTTATGGAATATAAATATATCTCTAGTAGTAACATTTTAGTCTTGAACAATAATTGAATCAATGCCACTATTAACGAGCCCTTCAAAAGTTTTTGAAAAAAATTTAGATGAATCATTTTTCAAATAGACAATTTCAATTTCGTATAAAGTTGTATGAAGGGATTGAAATCAAAACTTGAACATAGTAATTTTATCTTTTCCTTATATTTTGAGCTAAAAGTTATGAAGTTAACATAAGGCAACCATTTAACTAATTGTTAATGTAGACTATGCAAAGATAGATATGCAAGATACTTGTTAAGGAATCATTAGTAATTTTAAAGACATTTGTTCAGTTAACCATTATGAAGTAGACTATGCAAAGATCTATTTCCAAGATACATGTTTGTTTAAGGCACATTTTATGAGTAATTTTAAAGACATTTATGCAAGATACATGTTTATCTAAGGAATATTTTATTAGTAATTTTAAAGACATTTATTTAGTTAATTTATGAGATTCAATTTTTAATTTTCTTTAAATTTTATATAATGAATATTTAGGAAATAGAACTCTAACTTTATCTTTTCCTTAGAACTCTAGCTAAACATTATGAAGTCAACATAAGGCAACCATCCAATTAATTATTAATGTAGACTATGCAAAGATCTAGAGGCAAGATACATGTTTTTCCAAGGCACATTTTATTAGTAATTTTAATGACATTTCTTTAGTTGAATTATTAGACTAAGCTTTTAATCTTCTTTAAATTTTATATAATGATTATTTAGAAAATAGAGAATTGAGTGATCATATAGAGAACTCCATAGAAATAACCTAGCACTAATATACTTTTGATTATTGTAAATTGCTTTTTTCAAAAGATTTACAAGATAGATTTATTTATCTAAATCTCTAAGAATTAACTTTACTTAAACATAAATCTATGAATAAACTTGTTCTCAAAGATTGTTAAATTTTGAGGTAACCAAATTCCCTAAGCATAAAAAATGGAAATTCTCTAAATTAAATAACTCTTTTTTCATAACCCATTCTTGCAAACATCTTTCAATTTAAGACCCTTACAACCCTTTCTCCAACCGTGTAAAAAATTGCTTCCATATATAAAAGTATGTGTAGTGGAGATTTCTCTCTAGCTACATGCAAAAGAACTTACCTTAGATCAATGATATATAAGAGTTGATTTCATGGTGCAAGGGAAATACTCAACCTTGACTTACAAGCAAACAACAACAAATACTTTTTAGATTTTCTAATTTTAATAAAACAAATGAAACATACATTTATAAAGTGGTGTTAAAGAAATGTATCTTTGGAAGACATTATATTGTACTTTTATTGTATTCTTCATTTAGAATTGGTATTCCTCTCTTCGGAGATGTCCTTGATGTAATTGGTCATGTAAAAGTCACGATGTAAAACCTTCGTTGTAAGTAGGGGCAATAGTACCCACAAAAGTATTTTATAAATGTTATTTTGAGTCTTCCTAAGTATGTTGGCTCTGACTCATATAGTTAGTTATTTGAGTCACTCACCTGATGAATATAAATATTTGAGACACCTGTCTCATTCATACATACTTACACTCAAGTATTGCACAAGAGAGAGAGAGAGAGAGAGAGAGAGAGAGGAGTATTTTGCTGTAGAAATGGAACCTCTATTATTGTTTTTGTGTTTTTACATTGTATTTGGTCTAATTCTATATCGAGGAAGTTTTGTTGGGTTTTCTGTGCCATGAGTGTTTCCCACGATGTGTGATTGTGCTTGTCTTTCTTTCAATGAACCTTTACTTATGGTTATGATGCTAAATTTTTTTAGATATTGTATGACCATAAAAATTATAACATGGTATCAAATCCACCCTAAAAGAATTCATTGTGTAGTTGAAACACTGCTACAATTGTAGGTACTAGAGATTAGGTTTTCATGCTTGAAAAGCACTATCAAGAAAAATCTAGTCACCTTAGCATTTTTTATATAAATCAAGTTTGGAAAAGGAAAACGAGATGAAAATTTGGCAGGATGAATATGAAATCTTGATATACCTTTCGTGCAAGTTTCAGCCTCAGATTCACTATAATATAGGAGATATGACTCCTCCAACTCTTTGTTCAAGCCTCTCCCATAATTGAGACTTAAACACGTGACCTAGGGAGCATTTCTATATCTCAGGGTAGGAAGGTCCAAATCAAATTTCACAAGATGTTGCAAATAGAGAATGGACTGTGTTTTCTATGGTACTAGTTTCAGACCCCCGAAGTTGAAACAGTTACACATGGAATTCCATACAAGTTTTCTATATTGAATCAGTCCTCAAACAGGTCACCTTGGGAGACTTAACATAAGTTCCACTTGGTGAATCCATTTTTTTTATAACCTGTGGATTTGGAAAGATGACAACTCACGATATATAAGGACAAAGTTTCATAGCTTTAGTAGCAAGAATTTCATAGATAAAACATAATCAATATTAGATAATTTTGTAAAAGAAATGGGAGGAAGCTAGGGCTTCCTATTCCATGCAATTCCCTCCATCTATAGGTTGAAAAAGGAGGATTATCAAACTCTCCCTAGGAGGGTTCACCTTTCTATGTAATAATTTTCGCATTTTGTGGATTTTCAAATTTTGACCTAATACTATTACGAGGGAAAACTAGGGAATCAATCATTTTGCAGTCATGTCCACAGTTTTGGGAAAATAAGTATGTTTCTCAACTCACCTTGAGGAGGGATATATTTTTATCAAATAAGATTTTAAAGATACCTAAGTTGAAAAAATAGGGTTTCTTTGTCAAACCCTAGGTCCACTGGAAGTAGTCTTTCATAAAACCTTTCAAGGAAGCATAAAGTTGAAGCAATTTAATTGGTAGGTTCTATCATCTCTATTTCTATTTAAGATTCTCAATTTTATCATGATGAAAAACAATACCAAGATTTAGGAAAAAATTGAAGGAGCTGAGAACTCTCGACCATGGAAGTATGGAGTGCTTCTCATACTTTAAGAAGGATGACTTGGAGAAGAAGTTGTAGATCTAGAGGGAGATGAAAACAAAGCACAACGAAGGACTTAGTCATAGCCAAGAGGATTATTTTCGTCTCTATTGGATCTCACATGTATCATCCTTGAATAATCTAGAGGATATGTTTGATGCAATAACCAACTTGCAAGAAGGAGAGAACATCAGCATGAAGATGATCTTGAGAACTCAACTCAATGATGTGAAGTTGCAGATATTAGAAAGTATTCAATCTTACTTAAAAAGGATGTCTTAGATCAAGAAGAAATTAAAAACCATTAGAGATAATGTCGAATAAGTGAAAGTGGATATTGCAACCTTGAATGGTCTCCCAAGATCATGACAATATTTCATTCAAGATATTTGTTCTAGAATAAATTTCACCTATGGAGGAATGCACGTAGGAATAAACTCAATTGATAGAAAAATAAGAAGAGATGGATGGATATGACAATCAAGTCTTAGCAATTCATGCGAAGAAGAGAAATAACAAGAAGGAAGAACATTTAGAAAGAATCAAAGGAATTAGGAAGAAGGACCTCTCACAACTCATATGTTTTAGTTAGGAAACCTTGCGAAAGAATTCCCTAAGAAGAAAAAATGGAATTATGATATGATCAAGAAGTACTGGTCGATAATGTAGAATGATGTTTGGAGACCAAAAGGGAAATTTTGTAACATCTTCCAAGTAGATCTACAAGATAAAGCATACAATAGATGGTAGTATCAAGAGATACAAAGAAAGGTTTGTGGTTTCTCTCAGAAAGAGGGATTCGATCATGGCTAGACATTGATCTAAGGTCCAGAAACACATATTAAGTAATGAATATTACACTAAACAGTTCATGTAATTGAAGTAAAAGAACAGACTGAAGAACCTCATGGATTTGGGTATTCTCTACATTGAATGACCTATCCACAGACAGATTTGTACAAGCTCAGTAGGAACCCATGGAATCGCACATACAGTTACATGAGGACCTTGAGGATCAAGTAGAGTGATGGAGATCCCAACGTTTTGTACAAGGTTGAAGATAAAATCCTACAGAGGACGATAATGTTATAGATGGGTGCAATAGAAACTTACAGTAAAGTTTGAGATGGAGGATCTTGATATCTAGTGACCTTAAGAGGTGACATAGATGAATACATAGAAGATTAAAAACAATGGAGGCTACTTGTCAATCAAATGTACAGATGCAGAGAGTACAATATCTAGAGGAAGGATGGTGCTCCACTTCAGAGGGAGTGACTATGGTAGATCCTAAAGTTTGATAATATTGACATGATTATCAAGATTAGAGCTAGATTTTCCTTATCCAAGGAAAATTTGTGGTTGAGATAAGGTTTTAGAAGTTGGGATACACTAATGACATAAAAAATAAATTCAATATGTGATCCTACTTCAAAAATAGTTGATGTGACAATCTACAGGCAGAAGATTGATTCATTTATGTACTTAACAGACATGAGGCCAAAAAATTACTTTGGAAAGATGAGATGTGCTCTCATGGTTGTGGAAAATCATGTGGTGTGGTACCTAAAGGGTAAATTTGAATATGGACTCATATGTGCAAGAGACCAGAGGATCTTCCTATAGGAAAAAAATGACTTCAATTGAGTTGGCAGTGCTTTAAACAGAGAGAGAACTCCAACATGTTGCAGAAAGATGACTAGTGTTTCTCTCAGTGCAACCAAGGATGAATATATTGTAGTTGAGAAGAAACTAAGGGAAGATTCCTCAAGTGAGGAAGAATATGTAATTTGATGGAGAAGAATTATATCAATAAATATGAAGATCGTACTCTTATCTATATCAACATTGGATAATAAAGGATACATTTGTAGGAAACATATTCAACACTAATACATAGTTCTCTGTGATTAGTCATGTAAAAATACTTTCTTAGTATTCTTAATCATGCGCAATATAGGCCAATGTCCTAAAAATTAGATGATCAAGTAGAGCACATTGTCACACACTCTAATAACTTATGCTAGGAAACAAATATCAAGATGGAGTCCACCAAGCAAATAAAAATAAGTATTTGAATTGCCATTTCCTATATATGTTGTTGTTAAGATCCTAGATTTAGGAAGTATATTATTCATGTTAGAGTATTTTCTTTTGTGAAGGGTTTACTACTAATATGCATATGATGGGTATGTATCTTGTGGTTTTGTACAACATTCCATTTCTACTTATCTAGAATGAAACCATTTTGCTAACATGTTGGGAGTAATGCACACTTGTAATAATGTCTTCGTAGAGATGGAAGGCATATAAAAAGTTATTGTATGTATACAGGATATGGATGATTGTTGTAGTAGTGCAAATAGTTGACATATATCTTTATGCATAAGAATTTTTCATTATAAATATGTTATGAAATGTTTCTAAGAATACAACTATATTTGACTTATAGGAAGGATTATATGCAATAACCTACAAGAAAAGAATTGATGAAGTTGTTGATGTATGATAAAGTTGCAAGAGAAGAATGACGTAGTTGCTGATGTATGATAAAGTTGTAAGAAAAGAGTGATGTAGTTGTTGATGTATGATAAAGTTGCAAATATACAAAAAAATAAATGATAAAGTTGCATATGTATGATGCACTTGCAGATGTACAAGAGAAGAATGATAAAGAACAAGATGGAGAAGGGAGTTTTAAAGATCAAGTATGTTCCTACGGAGGAACAAGTGGCAGATATATTAAGTAATCCTTTGTCTTGTGTAAATTTTGAATAATTTCAAGACAAGATTTGTGTAGTCCGAAATGACCTCCCTCGAAAGAGGGAGTAGAAGAGGTAGAAGTTCTTTTCTTGCAATGGTGTGTTGATATATTTGTAAATTCATAATGTATTCACTTGTATATGTTATATTGTATTTCATTGTACCCCGATGTTCCTATCGGGAGAATCATTAATATAATAAAGTTATGTAAAGTCATAAAGGTTAACCCTCCTTTGTTGATCGGGGGTAAAGTCCCCACAGTTGAGGGGCACTAGGGTTATTAGACTCTCCTAGTGAAGTCAGCCTTGGTAAGTAATTTTCAAGTTAGAAAATAATATAAAAAGAGAGTGATCCTCTCTATTTGCAACACACACTCACTCAACTGTAGTGCATGAGTGAGAGAAGAGGAGCTCACACAATTGAGAGAGAGAATAGCTATCAGAGATCATTTTTTATTTTTTGGTTTTACTTTTGCCATTGGTGCTCATTCTATCTTTGAGGAAGTTGTGGGGTTTTCTCCTTTCTGGTTTCCTTGAGGAAAAATCTTTGTGTCTCTTGTCTCTTATGATTATTTCCATGCATGTTATTCTCTTAGATAAGATCCTAAATCATATTGATTAAATGATAAAAATATAACATGGTATCAGAAGAAGAAGAAAATGTGCAGCTACAGAAGCTAGGGATTCTTACTTTTTGAGGCTGTCTCCATATATCATGAGCAAAAGGAGGCTAGGATAACTCTCCATTGAAGGGTGCATCTTTCTGTCGAAGCAAAATTTGATTTCGAGCATTTTCCATTTTTCACCGTGATTACTGTGGGAAATTAGGGATTTCCACAGAAGAGGGATTTTTGAGTGAGCCCAGCATAGAATTTCTCTCCTCCTCAAAATCGAAATTTAAAGACAAATATCAAAATTTTTGCTTGGGTAAAACTATGGGAAAGTAAAACCCTAATTTGACCCCAGACGAGGAAACCCTAAAAGACTAAAACTAGTCATTTTGGTGCATTCTCTATATCTTGAGATTGAAGAAGGATCAAGAGCTAAAACTTTTACAGGCCGAAGATAAATTTTTGACACCGTGTGTAAAATTTTCAGCCTCATATTCGCTATATTCTGGGAGATATGATTCCTCCAAATCAGTGTTCTAGCCTCTCCGTGGATTCATCCCTAAAATGGAAACCTAGGGTAAATTGCTATATCTCGGGCTAGGAATGTCCAAATGAAATTTTGTAAGATGTTCTAGATAGGGCACATAATTTAATTACTTTGGTAAAAGTTTCAGACCCCGAAGGTGAAATAGTGCCACGTGGCAGTTTGTACAGGTTCGTTATGTTGAACAGTCCTGAAATAAGTTACCTTGGGGAAACTCTCATTAGTCCGAATTGGTGAAACCAATTCTACTAAAACCTGTGGTTTTAGGAAGAGAATAGATGAGGCTGTCTTAGTACGAAGTTTTAGACATAGAGGAGCAATACTTTTGGATATATTGCAGAAACAATATCAGGAAATTCTCAAGAAGAAAGTGAAGAAAACTAGGGCATAAGATATTTTGTAGTTCTGATCACAATTTTGGGAAAATGAGTATGCTTCTCAGCTCGCCTTGAGGAGGTGCATATTTCTATCGAATCATATCTGAAAGATTCCAAGTTTTGAAAATTAGGGTCTCTCTGACAAACCCTAGATCAACGAGATCTGGAACAAGGACGTAAACCTTAAATTAGTAAGATCTAATCTTTGTTATTTACATTTGAGGTTCTCATTTTAAAATGACCTATCACACAAGCTTTATGAAAATCTTGGTGAAGCTAACAAATTCTAAGTATGGAAGTATAAGACCTCTATGATCCTTGAAGAAATTGACTTGGATCAGTATTTTAGTAAGAAAGGTCTAGGAGCCAGAGGGAGATGAGGCTAAGGATAGAGCCAACAGAAGCATTGCAGATTCTATTAAAGATCATCTCATCCCTCATGTGTCATCCTTGAAGACACCAAAAGGAATCGTTCGATGCTATGAAGAAGCAATCGAAGAAGAATAAGATATTGTTATAACCACCTTGAATTGCCTCCCAGGATCATGGGATACAGTCATTCAAGGAATGTGTGCCGAAAGGAAGTGATTACCTTCAACAGACTCTGGGAAGAGTACACACAAGGAGAAGCTCGACTCATAATAAGAGAAGAGAAAATGGGAGCAACTAAAGATCTAGCTCTCATGATTCAAAGAATATCCCTCAAGCGATGAGGATTATGAAGGACTCAATTCTTAAAGAACCTCTTATCCATCTTAGCATTTGGATAAGAAATGATGATGTCATGAATGAAGAAGATGATGAAGCTAAAGGCTCAAGAAGGATTCTGCCCATGAAACGAATAAAGATAAGTATTCAATTGTCATTTCATGATATGATTTGGTCATCCATTTGTTTATATTTAGTTGATGTGTTATGCATGACAGAATGTTTGCATTAATGAAAGTATACTACTAATATGCATGTGATGGGTAAGTAGCCCATGGTGCTATACAACTCTCCATTTCTACTTATCTAGAATGAAACCTCTTTGCTGAAATATTGGATTAGTGCACAATCTCAATGATGCCATGGTAGATATGGAAGGCATCTAGAAAGTTTCTATGAGATGTGGATGAATGTTGTATTGGCTAAAATAGTTACATGATTATATCTTTACACATAGGAATTATCCATTATGAATATTCTTTATGAAATGTTTCTAACCATACAACTAATGCATTTGACTTGTAGGAAAGATCACGTACAATCACCTACAAGAAAACAAGGATGAGACTTGTTCCAAAGAACAAGTGATGGAAGTTAAATAAATGATCCAAAATAAAGAATAGTATGACTAGAATTCAAGAGGCCTCAGACACACTCTAGTTATGTGACACTGTTGACCGACATCATTGATGTAGAGCCTTCTAGATATGAAGAAGTAGCCAAGAAGAAAGAGAACGAGAGTACCAATTCAAGAAGAATGATGTTTAGGATGTAGTATCGAGAACTGAAGGGAAATTTGTAATGTATTCCATATGGATATACAAGTTCCATCATGAGATAGATGGAAACATTGTGGGATACAAGGAAAGATTCGTAGCAGGAGGCTTCTCATGGAAAGAAGGCATAGACTACGAAGAGACATTTGCAGCCACTAGAAGCTAAGACACATGGCAGGTAGACTCATGTGTACAAACTAGAGAAGCACTTGTATGAGCTCATAAGACACCCATGGGATAACACATACATGAGGAGCTTCAAGATCACCTAGAGTGATGAAGATATTAACCTTTTCTACAAGGTTGAAGATGAAATCCTATAGAGGATGAAAAGCTCACAAATGGGTGCGAGAAGAACTTTTGAAAAGGTTCAAGATAAAGGATCTTGGTATCCAGTGAACCTAGATGAATACATAGAATATTAGTAGCATAGGAAGCTACTTGTCACGCCAATACATAATGTTTCAATACTTACAGTATGAAAGGCGGAGGGAGAATGATGCTACACTTCATAGGGAGTGACTGTAAAAGATCTTGAGGTTCGACATGATACAACAGGATGGAGAACTTACTGATGGCTCTAGGTCTTACTAAGAGTAAAGTGGATTCCAAAATTTGCTTCAAGGTTAAGGTAGAAGACCAGTGACACTCCTATTATATGACCTCGAAGGAAAAGAGGAACTTATTAGGGATGCAAGAAGGATACTTGTTGTCGAGTTCGAGATAAAGGACTTGAGTATGATGCATTATTTTCGAGGCATGGAGGTGTGGCAGAGTGCAGATGGAATCTCCCTTGGGAAAGGGAAGTATGCAGTGGAGATACTGAAGAGGTTTGAGATGATGGACTGCAAGGTCATGGCCACAACTATGGCATCAAACCTGAAGTGATTGAGTGATTATTCATCAGATGTGGTTGATGCCATGATGTATCATGAGATGATTGGTTCATTGATGTTTCTGACAGATCTAAGTTATGTTCACTTGATGGTTTCAAAGCATTCAGTGAGGTACCTAAATGGTATATTTGAATATGGGCTCAAGTATGAAATGAATCAAAAGATTAACCTGGAGGGTTATGTGGATACGTATTGGGTAGTTCCATTGATAAGAATAGAACTTCATTGTGTTGTTTTAGTATGGGATTAGGTGTGATATCTTGGTTTAGCAGGAAGGAGTCCTACATGGCACTGAGTACATCCAAGGAAAAATATGTTGCCACTTTTTTGGCTACTTGGGAGAGAGGAGCAGTGAAGCTCCAATTTGTGATCCAGATCCATATCTCTCGAAAGAGGGAGTTCGAGCATAGCCAGTGAGACAGGTTGTTTGAGCATAAAATATTGATGAAGATCGTAGGTTTCTTAGATGTAAACGGTCCTGTATGTTGTACTCAGATGTAATCATTCCATGCAAAATTCACATGTTATCCTTTGATGTAATCAGTCCTGATGTGATTCTATGCTAGAAATGACGAGAGTGAAGTTTGAGTACTTCAAGGAGAATCTTGGTGTTCTCTGGATCAAGGTTCCTTCCAAGGCGAAGTGATGATTCCTAAGCCTTTTTGACATTGTGGTAGGAGAGGCCTCCCATGGTCATATCTAAGTGTAGATCCTTTTTGACATGGTGGTAGGTCGGGCCTCTTATGGTCATATGTAAGTGCAGATCCTTTCTGACATAGTGGTAGGTGGGACCTCCCATGGTCAGATGTAAGTGCAAATCCTTTCTAACATGGTGGTAGGAGGGGCCTCGAATGGTCAAATGTAAGTGTAGGGACTTTTCTCGGATGTTGGATGGCATGTCCTACCATGCCGATGGATGTAAGTGCTGGGTCTTTCCTTGAATGGTATATGGTCTTTCCTACCATGTCGATGTAGGTAAGTGCTGGGCCTTTTCGACATGGTAGCAGGCTAGGCCTCCCATGTTTGGAAATAAGTGTTGATACCTATATCCAGCATAAAAAAGGGTTGTCTTTGTAGTGGAAATCCTTCCAGAGGCAAGGTACTACATCCAACATGAAAAACGGGTTGGCTCTGTAGTGGAAATCCTTGCAAAGGCAACGTACTGCATCCAACATGAAAAAGGGCTTTCTCTATAGTTGAAATAATTGCAACAGAAAGGTACTACATCCAACATGAAAAAGGGCTGGCTCCATAGTGGAAATCCTTGTAGAGGCAAGGTACTGCATCCAACATGAGAAAGGGCTGGATGTGTAGTGGAAATTATTGTAGAGGCAAGGTACTGCATCCAACATGAAAAAGGGTTGGATATGTAGTGGAAATCCTTACAAAGGAAAGGTACTGCATCCAACATGAAAAAGGGTTTGCTCTATAGGGTAAATCATTGCATAGGCAAGGTGATGCATCCAACATGAAAAAGGGCTAGATATGTAGGGGAAATCCTTGCAAGGGAAAGGTGTTGCATCCAACATGAAAAAGGGTTGGCTCTATAGGGGAAATCATTGCATAGGAAAGGTGTTGCATCCAGCATGAAAAAGGGTTGGATCTGTAGGGGAAGTCCTTGAAAGGGAAAGGAAGTAAATCCAGCGTGAAAAATGACTAGCTTTTTTAATGAATACCTACATGGAGGATAGGGCTACAACTAGCATGAAAAAGGGATGGCTCTGTAGAACTTCCTATGACGAGAAGAATTGACAGATAGTACCATTTGCTCGAGATAGTGAAACTATTGATGATGATGATGATCCAACTTTGATGATGATCCAGTGATGAAGACTTGTGCTGATGAACTGTGTCAAGAGAATACCTTCCTAGTTAAGAGGGAGTGTTGATATATTTGTAACTTTGGAAAGTATTCACTTGTATATCTTATATTGTATTTCATTGTATCTCAATGTTCCTATTGGGAGAATCATTAATATAATAAATTCATGTAAATTCATAGAGGTTAACCCTCCTTTGTTGATTGAGGGGTAATGTCCCCACAGTTGAGGGGCACTAGGGTTATTAGACTCTTCTAGTGAAGTCAGCTCTGGTAAGTAATTTTCAAGTCAGAAACTAGTATAAATAGAGAGTGGGCCTCTCTATTTTCAACACACACTCATTCAAATGTAGCGCATCAGTGAGAGAAGAGGTGCTCACACAAGTGAGAGAGAGAAGGGATGTCGGAGATCATCTTTCTGCTTTTGGGTTTTACTTTTGCAATTGGTGCTCATTCTATCTCTGAGGAAGTTGCAGGGTTTTCTCCTTTATGGTTTTTCCAAGGAAAACAATTTGTCTCTCTTGTCTCTTATTATTATTGCTGTGCATGTTATTCTCTCATATAAGATCCTATATCATATTGATTAAATGATAAAAATCTAACATGGTGTGGTAGCTCAGTATAGGGTAGGGTATGTCTAACTATGATTCTTTTCCTGGAAGGGTTAGTAATTGAAATGAGTCCTATTGATCATATGGGGATTAGTATGTATGGCTAGGACTGTTTGTCCCAAAAGGGTTAGTAAGATAGAAAATGCTTGTTTGGTCCCTAGGGAGATCTGTCTGTCTAACTAGGATTGTTGGACCCAATGTGTTAGTAATTCATAAAAATGCCCAAGTTGATATACCAGAGAACCCACCATGATGCTGCTCCAGATGGCTAAAGGTAAGGACGTGGTTTCAACATTTCTAAACTGATGAGGTAGGTTCAGTATTTTCATACTGATGTTGATGTAGCTGGTTCATTATTTTCATATTGATGTTGATGAGGCAGGTTCAATATTCCCATACTAATGATCATGAGGTAGTTTCAATATTCCCATACTGGTGATGATGAGGTACTTTCAGTATTCCCATATGTTGATGATGTTTTCTTCAATATTTCTTTACTGCTTTTACAAATAATGATCTATCATTTATTTGGTGATGATGAGGTTTTAGCACTAACATGCTAATGATGTTGTTGTTGTCACTTTAGTTTTAATATATTGATTTTCTAGGGAGATGCTTCAGTATTCACATACTCGTATGGTAGAAGATGATTCAGTATTCACATAGAGATATAAAATAAGTTGATTCAGTATTCACTTACTAATATGGTAGAATATGATATTGCAGAATATGATTCAATACTCAGATATTGATATGGAAGAAGATGTTAATGTAATTGTAACTTCGGAATGTATTCACTTGTATTTCTTATTTATTGTAACCCGATGTTTATTCCGGGATGTTCTCATGTCATGTCATGCCCCGATGTTCTGATTGGCAGAATCAATAATGTAAATAATTCATGTCAAGTCATTGTGGGTAACCCTCCTATTGTCTAAGGGTTAAAGTACCCACAGTTCTAGGGCACTAGGGTTATTAGACTCTCCTAGAGAGGTCGGCCCTAGTAGGGTTTTAGTCATGCCGAGATTACTATAAATAGAGATTTGGATTGTCTATTTAACACACATCACATACACACTCAAATGTAGCACATATTTGAGGAAGGAGAAGACATTGGGGCTAGATAACAAGAAGGTTACTATTGTCGGGAGATCACTTACTGTTTTGGGTTTTACATTGGTGTTGATTCTATCTTTGAGGAAGTTACAGGGTTTTCTCCACTTAAGGTTTCCCTGAGGAAAACAATGTGTTCATTGTCTCTTATGTTTTGATTGTTGTGCGTATTGTTCTCTCAGATAAAGATCCTAATGTTATGCTAGCTTAGAATGATAAAAATCTATCATGGTATCAGAGTTGAGAAGAAGACACTGTGCAGCTGCGGGAACTAGGGATTCCTACTTTGTGGATCTCTCTCCACATATTTTCAGCAAAATAAGGTTGGAATAACTCTCCTCCCTAGGGTGCATCTTTCTGTCAAAGCAGAATCCAATTCTGAGGTTTTTCAGTTTTGAACCCAACACTGCTGCCGAAAATTATGGATTTTCATAGAAGAGGAATTTCTCAATGAGCCTAGGCCTGGATTGATCTCCTCTTCAAAATAAAAGTTAGGGATAAATTTCAAGGCATTGGGTGGACAGAACTTCAGAAAAGCAAAACCATAATTTGATCCTAAACCAACTCTGCAGGATTTTCAGCTCCAAATCCAAATCCGACATCTTGACCTGGTAAGATCTAAATATTTTGTATTTCCATTTGAGGTTCTTAATTAATATCTCTCATCATACCAAGATTGATGAAAATCTTGAGGGAGGTGGCAACTTCTGAGCTTGGAAGTATAGGATCTCCCTGGTCCTAGAAGAGAATGAGTTGGAATCCTACATCCATGAGCACATTCCAGTTCCAGAGGGAGATGAGACAAAGGCCTTACATAAGAAGAATTTGGTTATGGAAAAGAGAATCATTGCTGATTCTATCAAGGATAACCTTATCCCATAGGTGTCCTCTCTCAAGACACCTAAATCTATGTTTGACGCCCTAACCAAACTATTTGAAGGGAAGAACATCAATCAGAAGATGACTCTAAGGAACCAGTTGAAGAATGTAAAGATTAAGAATGCTGAGACCATCCAGTCTTACTTCATAAGGGTCTCCTAGATCAAAGAACAACAAGAAGCTGTAGATGAAGAAGTGGAGAATGTAGAAACTGTGATGACAACACTGAATGGCCTCCCTAGGTCATGGGATTCATTCATCCAAGGAATATGTGTAAGAAAGCAGTTAGTCAAGTTCAGTAGAATGTGGGAAGAATTCTCTCAAGAAGAAGCTCAGATAGCAGCTTGAGAAGAGAAGATGGGAAGTGAATATTAAGCCCTCACAATTCACTCCAAGAAAGGAAGAAGAAACCCTCATCACTCCAAAGGTAAGAAATTTTACCATAAAGATAACAATAGAAAGGAACTATCTAGATTGAGATGTTATACATGTGATGAAAGAGGAAACTTTGCAAAAGACATCCCAATCTCATAAGAAGAAGAAGACCAAAAGGGAATTCAGTTGTAACTTCCAAATGGATCTACAAGATCAAGCATGTTGCGGACAGTAGCATAGAGAAATATAAGGCAATATTTGTGGCTTGTGGTTTCTCTAAGAAAGAAGGAATAGATTATGAAGAAACCTTTGCTCCTATAGCTAGATACACTTCCATCAGATCGGTACTTGCTTTGGCTGCAGTAATGAAGTGGAAGATACACCAGATGGATGTCAAGAGTGCCTTCTTGAATGGTGTAGTAGAAGAGGAAATGTATGTAGAGAAGCCACTCGGTTTTGAGACACATGACAGGGAGTCTCATGTGTGCAGATTGAAGAAATCCCTGTATGGTTTGAAACTAGCACCTAGGACATGGTATGGCATAATTGATAGCTTTCTATCCAGTCTGTAAAACAGATTCCAAAATTTACTACAAGGTTGAAGATGGAAACCCAGTGATACTTCTACTATATGTAGATGATCTATTTGTGACGGGTATGGATGCGTTGATTGTTGATACGAATAGAAAGCTTGCTGCCAAGTTCGAAATGAAGGACTTGGGTATGATGCATTATTTTCTAGGCATGGAGGTATGGCAGAATACAGATGGAATATTCCTTGGACAAGTGGAGTATGCAATAGAGATCATGAAGAGGTTTGGGATGATGGACTGCAAGGCTATGGCCACACCTATGGAATCAAACCTGAAGCTATTGAGTGATGCTTCATCAGAGTCAATTGATTCTATGATGTATCATCAGATGATTGGGTCCTTGATGTACTTGACGAACACAAGACTAGACATTTGCTTTGCTGTGAACAGCTTGAGCTAGTTTCTGACAGATATGAGACATGTTCACTTGATTGCTGCAAAGCATATTCTGAGGTACCTGAGGGGTACAGTTGATTATGGGCTCAAGTATGAGTCAAATCAGAAAATTAACCTGGAGGGTTATGTTGATTCAGATTTGGCAGGTAGTGCCATTGATAGGAAGAGCACTTCAGGGTGTTGCATTAGTATGGGATCAGGTGTGATCTCCTTGTTTAGTAGGAAGCAATCCTGTGTGGCACTTACTATAGCTAAAGCAGAGTATGTCACAACTTGTTCAACTAGTTGTGAGGCAGTATGGCTACAAAAGCTACTATCTGATTTATTTGATCTCCAGTTGGATGCTACTTGTATACATTGTGACAACCAGAGTTGCATGAAGTTGTCAGAGAATCCAGTGTTCCATGACAAGTCGAATCATATCAAGATCAAGTATCACTATATCAGGAATATGGTGCAAAGAGGAGCAGTGAAGCTCTAATATGTTGCGACAGATGACCAGATAGCTGATTTGTTGACAAATCCATTGGCTAGGGTGAAGTTTGAGTACTTCAGGGAGAAGCTTGGTGTTCTCCAGATCGAGGTTCCCTCCAAAGGAAAGTGATGAGTCCATGAGCCATTCTGACATGGTGAGGGGATTGGTTCCTTCCATGGTCATATGTAAGGGCTGAGCCATTCTGTCATGGTGAGAGGATTGGTTCCTTCCATGTCAGATATGAGTGCTAAGCCATTCTGATATGACTGTAGTATTGGTTCCTACATGATCAGATATAAGGGCTATTGCCATTCTTTGAATGGAGTTGCCTGGTGAGGTACTAGGAAAACTCAGTCTGGGACTAAGGGCCATTCTGATATGACCATGAGATGTGCTCTCACATGATCAAATATGAGTGAATGGCTATTCTGATGTGATAGAGGGATGTGTTCCCACTTGATCAGATGTAAGGGCTGAGCCATTCTGTCATGACTAAAGGATTAGGTTCCTTCCATGTCATATGTGAGTGCTAACATTTCTGACTTGGTGTCAGATATAAGGGCTACCGCCATTCTTGGAATGGAGCTACGCGGTGAGGTACCAGGAATCCTCAATATGGGACTAAGATCCATTCTGATGTGACTGAGGGATGTTTTCCCACATGATCAGATGTAAGTGCAGCACCTTTCCACAGATGATAGTAGGTGTGTCCTATCATGCTGGTGGATGTGAGTGCTATCCTTTCCACAGATGATAGTAGGTGTGTCCTATCATGCTGGTAGATGTGAGTGCTCTGCCTTTTCACAGATGGTAGTAGGTGTGTCCGACCATCCTGGTGACTGTAAGTGCTGTGCCTTTTCATAGATGGTTGTAGGTGTGTCCTACCATGCTGGTGATTGTAAGTGTTGTTCTTTTTAACAGATGGTAGTAGGTGTTTCCTACCATGCTGGTGATTGTAAGTGTTGTGCCTTTCCACAGATGGTAGTAGGTGTTTCCTACCATGTTGGTGGATGTGATTGTTGCGCCTTTCCACAGATGATAGTAGTTGTGTCCTATCATGTTGGTTGTTGTAAGTGTTGATCCTTCTCACAGATGATAGTAGTTGTGTCCTATCATGCTGGTGAATGTTGGTGCTAGGCCTTTTTGATATGATTATAGGATTGGTTCCTACATGATTAGATGTGAGTGTTGGGCATGCTTTTCTGATGAGTAGGTCAGATGTAAGTGCTATACGGGCCATTCTGACTTGGTGTCAGATATAAGTGCTGAAGAAAGACCTACATGGAGGCTAGGCCTACAACCAGCATGAAAAAGGGTTGGCTTTGTAGAAATTCCTGTGACGAAAAGAATCATGAAATAACACCCATGATGATCTAGTGATGATGATCCAGATCTAGTGATGATGCCTAGTGATGATCTAGATCGAGTGATGATCAAGATCCAGTGATGATCTATATCAAGTGATGATCCAGATCTAGTGATGATGTCCACTGATGATCTAGATCGAGTGGTGATCCAGATCCAGAGATGAAGATGACTTGAAGAGAAAGAAGACTTGAAGACGAAGATGACTTGAAGATGAAGATGACAATAATACCCAGAGAAGAAGACCAGTGATGAAAAATTGTGTTGAGAGAATACCTTCCTAGTTAAGAGGGAGTGTTAATGTAATTGTAACTTCGGAATGTATTCACTTGTATTTCTTATCTATTGTAACCCAATGTTTATTCCTCGATTTTATTATGTCATGTCATGCCCTAATGTTCCGATCGGGAGAATCAATAATGTAAACAAGTCATGTCAAATCATTATGGGTAACCCTCCTTTTGTCTAAGGGTTAAAGTCCCCGTAGTTCCAGGGCACTAGGGTTATTAGAATCTGCTAGAGAGGTCGGCCCTAGTAGGGTTTTAGCCATGCTAGGATTAGTATAAATAGATGAGCTGGACTCTCAATTTAACACACATCACATACAAACTCAAGTGTAGTGCATAGTTGAGGAAGGAGAAGATACTGGGGCTAGATAAGAAGAAGGTTATTGTTGTCAGAAGATCACTTACTATTTTTGGGTTTTACTTTGGTGCTGATCCTATCTCTGAGGAAGTTGTGGGGTTTTCTCCATTTATGGTTTCCCTGAGGAAAACACTGTGTTCATTATCTCTTATGTTTTGATTGCTGTGTTTTTTGTTCTCTCAATTAAATATCCTAATGTTATGCTAGCTTAGAATGATAAAAATATAACAAAAGATGACTCAGTATGCACATATTGATATTGCAAAAGAAGACTCAGTATCCACATACTGATATTGTAGAAGAAGAATCAATATCCACGTACTGATATTGCAGAGAAGACTCAATATCCACATATTTATATTGCAGAAGAAGATTCAATATCCACATATTAGTGTTGAAGAAGATGATTTAGTATCCACATACTGATATTACAGAAGTTGATTCAGTATCGACATACTGATGTTGAAGAAGATGATTCAATATTCACATGATTTAATGTCACAGAAGATGATCAAGGATACACATACTGCTGTTGTGGAAGATGATCCAATGTTCACATACTTATGTTGCAAAAGATGATCTAGTATTCACACACTGATGTTGCAGAATATGATCTAGTATTCACATGCTGATGTTGCAGAAGATGATCCAATATTCACATAATGATGTTGTAGAAGATGATCCAGTATTCACACACTGATGTTGTAGAAGATGGTCCGGTATTCACATATTGATGTTGTAGATGAGGATTCCTCAGTATTCACATACTAATGATGATGCAGATTCAAATTAATGATGAAGGAGAATGATGTTGTTCTGAAACTTCCTACGACATATAGAGATTCACTAGTCACATATATATTTGTGGTGGTGGCTTATTCCTATATAGAATACCTTCCTAGTTAAGAGTGAGTGTTAAATAAATGTAACTTCAGAAGATATTCTATTGTGATTTTATTGTATTCCTCCTTTAGAAATTCTATTCCTCTGTTTGGAGTTGTCCTTGATGTAATTTTTCATGTAAAATTCATGAGGTAAAACATCCATTGTAAGCTAGGGAAATAGTACCCACAAAACTATTTTATAAATGTTATTGTGAGTCTTCCTAGGTAGGTCGAACCTAATTAGAGAACTTGGATGACATAGTTAGTTATTTGAGTCACTCACCTAATGAATATAAATAGGTGAGGTTCCTCTCTCATTCATATGTACTTTCACTCAAGCATTGAGCAAGAGACAGAAAGAGAGAGAGTGAGAGAGAGGAGTAGTCTGCTCTAGAAAGGGAACCTTTATTATTGTTCTTGGGGTTTTACACTATGCTTGGTCAAATTATATATTGAGGAATTTTTGTTGGGTTTATCCCTGAGGAGGGTTTCCCAAGATATAATTTTATTTAATATATCAAATGTAAAAAACATTAAACTCTCAATAAAAGCTTGGAAATAAAATTCATAAAATATAAAACTTGAAAAAATATACTTTCTAGACAAGTACACATAAAATATCTAAATAATATTTTGTAAAATAAAATATGCCTATAATGTTCATGTGGGATACTTTAATCATGTAGAGAAAATTAGTATTCAAATGCCTTTGTAATAAATAAGGAGTAAGCTATTTAACCAACTATTTGCAGCAGGGCCCACCCCATGCCGTTAAAACATAGCTTACTATGTTAAGGTTCTATGAAATAGAGCCCTACCAAAGTCTACATCTTCTCCCTATTGATCATGTCCTCATGTACGTCCACTCCACCCTTGAGCCCATAATCCTTACATGATCGGGATCATTCATTGGAGGAGCTGGGTTGTAGTAGAGCCCATAGTTGACGCTTGAAGTATATCAATTCCTACATTTTATGGCCCTTTAGAGGATGATTTCATGGCTCCTACAACATCCCTAGTTGATGAACAACATCTGGCTCTTTACAGAGGATATAAGTTTGGATAATTCATGAAAGTATTATGGAGCTAGGAATTAAACAACAAGGCAGCGGTGGACCATTTCAAGATTCAATATGCATTGAAAACTAATAAATACAATTTGTTGTTGAGATTGATTCAAGGAAGCCATTATTAGCATTATCACAGTACCATTGAGTGGCCCCATTGTCCCATCCCTTTGAATTTGGATGCTTGCATTACGATGGCACACGTAACTTCAATTTCAAGGAAATAGATTACTCCTTTCAATTTATGAAAAAAAACCACTCTCTCCATGCCGCAAACCAAAGGTCATTTAGTCCACAAAATAAATCAGGTCCATCTATTTAAGGATAGACTTTGATCGTCCATATTCTTAACATTTTAAGTTTTGTTTATTTTCAAGCATTGCTGTTTTCATTTAAGTTTGATCGTCCATCTTTATAATCTTAATGTAAATATTTCTCTACCGAATACACCTCTGCATTTGATACTTATGACATATAGCCACAGGTCACACTTTCAAACTCCAGGATTTGGTCGGTGACATGCTATCAAACTCCAAGAATTGGTCGGTGACATGCTTTTCTGGGATAGAATTATTAGATTGTTTTCCACAATTTAGTGGAAAGAAAATGTATGAATTCTATTTTAATCTGAAAGCGGGAATGGGCACTTAAAACTGGATTGGTATGGAAAAATCCTAATTACCAGCATGCGGTACTATAATTTAACTTAATTTCTCCTCACTAAATTATTTATGTTTGTAGCTAGCTATTTAATACAGTGAATCAAAAAATTAAATCGATGTCCTAAAAAATTAATCTAGGTTACCTAAAACCGTTGACATAATGTATGTAACGATTTAAAGAAATACATAAATAGGAGTCTGAGACATAATATTGAACATCATCAAAACAAATAGTGCCACAGGTATTTAAATTTTAAACTAGCCTCACCTAATCCAAAACAAACAGTGCCACGGGTATTTAAATTTTAAACTAGCTTCACCTAATATTGAATGATAGCCATGAAATGTGTTAGACATATCTGGAAAAAAATGTTCTATTTGCTCTACTGCAAGTGTTAACTATGGGCTCTACCTTAATTGGCTCTTCCAGTGAATGATCTCGATCATGTAAGGATTCCATGCTCGAGGGTGGAGTGGACATACCAGCGGAGGTGATTAGTCGGGGGAGAAGATGCAGAATCAGGTAAGTCTAGGTTTCATGGAATTGTAACAGAGTAAGTTATCACTCGACCATGTCTGGTGGGCCCCAGTGCAAGTAGTCTGGTAGATAGCTTACTCCAATAAATAATGGAATGAAATTCCTATATATACATTGTGTAGCTCATGTCAATATATATCATAAATAATATTTAAGAAAAAATTACAAAGAAAAACAAGTGCCACCACAGGTGGCAATGTCCGAGCCGGGTAATAACGTAGTCCTTGTCAGATTGTTGAATTATAAATTTAGTTGATAGATAGGGATATGAAAAGAGGATAGTTGATAGATATAAATTTAGTCATATGTATGCACTATAAATGTGTGGTGTGTTGATCATGTAGTCTCCCCATTCTATGATCCCTATCAAGATGCATTGTAAGATTTCACCAAAGTAATTTCTAGATTGATGGCTAGGGAGGCATGCTAACATAGTCTTTTGTGGTATACTCTTCGAAGTAAGGGGTTCTCGAGTCTTTGTTTGAATTTTTGTTTGAATTCTCATCAAGGTTGAATTGAATTACATCTCAACTCATTATAACATAAGAACAAAAATATTGTTCCAATACCAGCTATAATCTTATACTCCCTAATTATTTTTCCTTTCCTTGTTTTTAGATTAGTGGGTTTTCCTATTCTTCCGAGAGGAATATGAAATTCCAGTGCACAATTAATTATTTGGTAACTACAATTATCTCTACCTACCACTGATTCATAAAATTGTGATAAGAACTTGGCCAAACATATCACTAGAGAATAGTTTCATGTGCTCCCAACGCCAAAGCCACTACAACTTAGTTGTTCAGCTAATATATAGAAAACGCTCCAGTTGCAAGTAAGTGTATTTTGTCACTGTTTGTGCCAGAAATTGTTTCTAGGGCCAGAGAAAAAAGCCAACCCACACTCAAGATAAAATTCAATAAAACAGATTAGGTTTAGGGTTTCTGCAATATTTTAATGGTTATAAGCTTTAGGAACTATCAGGGAATACATTTAGAAACAAAATAACAACTAGATCATAAACAAAAAATGATAAAGATGCATGATATATCAACAAGACCCAACAGAAAAATAATGCTGAGGTTCATACCTAACAGACAAGCATTACCAGCAAATACACATTAACCAGCAATGAATATATCTATTAAGAAACTAAATAAGTTCAATTATGAAGCCAACACAAAAAAAACTGAAGGATAAAATTCATGTATATCTCATAATTTCATCAGCTAATGCTTATAAGAGTCACAATACTTAGCTCTGAACAAGTCTGAAGATACAAACAGTGTGCAGGCCTCCTATAGCTCCCAAAAATCAGAACCCCCTAAATGACTTTCCTATCTCTCTAAATAGAGTTTCTTTACAAAATCAGTTGGGTCTAAAACCCTAACTGCCTCCATCAACTCACTGAGGTAAGGTAAAAAGTACAAACTTACAAAATTACAAAATATGATAAAAATAGTAAATCATTAACATATGTGTTTATCAAAAGATAACAACTAACTAAATGAACAACTGTTTCATAGCCTTTTCGCTGCCTCAGCTAAAAGGGCAATGCCATCTAGTGCTTGCTCCTTCCTTTTAACTTTCTTCTGCTCCTGCTCCATGTCATTAATCTTCTTGATGAGCTCCTTGTTTCTCTATTGTAGGTCCTGGACTGTCTTCTCCAACTTTGTCGAATGCATGTCAGTAGCTCTTTTCCTTTTGAGAACCTCTTTGGATACTTCTGATAGCTCCTGGAAATGATTATGGACATCCTGCAGTTATTCTATAAGCCCTCTGTTAACTTTCATTAACCCATCATTAACATCTTGTAAGTATTTCATCTGTTTCTTATACTGCTGAATACTTTCCTGCAAGTTTTCTTCATCAAAACTAGGGATCTCAGGTATATTTGCATCCTTCATTAAAAAGTCTGAGAAATCAGTAGGAATACTAGGCTGTTTTATAATTCCTGCTTCTTTGAGTATAAGCTCATCTTCTTCTTCCCACTCTTGATTTTCACCAGGACATATTTTCGCTTTCTCTTCTTGCTGCTGTTTTAAGAGTTTATCTTTTGTCTCAATAATTATTGCAGATAATTTAGATGCAGGCTTGCTTGAATCTTCTAATGATTTTGATGAACTCTTGAATTCTGCAGGATGTACATAAGGAGATTTTACAGCTGCTGGCTTCTTCCCTTTTCTGCTAGCTTTCTTAATTTCTGGATTTTCATCAGGAGATACATCATCTAACACAGTAACTTCATTTGTGTTTAACCTGGGATTGAGCAATTTTTTCATGTTCAGTCTTAGCTTGTTCTTTGACCTAGTTTTAGGTCTCCAATATGATGTTTTTTCTCCCGTCATTTTCAGCTCCTTTCCTTGATGCTGGATAGTAGCCAATTCCACTACTTCAAGTTTACTCCTCTTTCTATTAGGTTTTGTTACTTTGCTACCTGAATTAGGAATTTCTCTATAGGATTTAGCTTCAACTGTAGGTTTTTCTACCTGCTCCTCTTCTAAAAGGTAACCTTCATCATTAGACAATACAGTAATGGGGCTTCTCTGTTTGACTTGCAATTCTTCTTCATGTACAGCCACCATTTTTGTATCAGCAGTTTTCATTTCATGAGGGACCTATGTTGGTACTATGGGCTATAGCAGCTACTTTTGGTCTTCAAACAATGAGTACTTGCCTTTGCTACTAGCTGAAAATACTTTGGGTCTATTATTCTCTTCCACTTGCTCTGATACTTTCTCAGTTTTGACTCTTCTTTAACCTCCAACTTAGGCTTTTGTCCTAATTTTCTCATTAAAACCTTACCCTTGTCAGCTTGCCTTTTAGGTTTCTGATCTTCTTCTTTGGTTTGAAAACCAGACCAAAAGATAAAAAAGTCCCAGGTCTTTCCTTCATGTTGCAAAACAGTGTTAATAATCAGTTTAATCAGCCCATGATGAAAGATTGATTGAGATGTATGATCTTCATGCTGCTTAACCCTAGTGGACATTTTCTGCAAGCTTTTTAGAAAGAAGAATGGTAGATTCATCTTTGACAATCCCACCATGTGTTGAAGGAATATGAAATGGTACTTGTATACATAAGCATACCTGCCTTCGCAAGTAACATAGCTCTGCAGTACCCTGATTGACTCAACCCACTCCTTTCTGAAATTTTGAATAAGGATTCCTTTATTCCAATCAGGAGTGATGTTTGGTAAAAGATATCTTTGTGGATCAAATTCAAAAGGCAGCTTCTTGAACCATGGTTCACCCTCATTCTTAATCCATGTGGCTTCTGAGATCAACTCTACTGTCAGCTTGAATTTAAGAGTGTCAAAGGTCACCATATCATTTTTACAGCACTGTGCAAACTTGCAAGACACTTCAGTATTATACCCATTTATCCTTTTAAAGAACTTAAGCCAACCAGCCTTTTGAAATAATTCAACACATCCATAGAGCTTTTCAATCCACTCTACATTGGTTGGTTCAGCTCTGTTAATTTTACCACTCTTGCCCATTTTCCTTCAGAGGATGAAACTGTATGGCTTTAGGTTTCAGTTTATGATATGATAGATGCATACTGTATTCAATTCTCTTAGGTTTCACTGACTACTCCCCTTAATCTTATTTGACTGCTCCTTTGTTTTCTTAACACAGGCTGGGCTTATCTACAGTCACAAGAAATTTAGATCATTGAAGTAGTCTAAACTCTTCACTGTCCCTGAAAACTGTCATTCCATTTCAATTACTCTAATGACAGTCCATCTCCAGCATGAAACATAAAACCTGTGTATTTAGTATCATAACTTGCCAGAAACCTGTATAGACAATCCCTCCACAATAAAATTTTACAAGAAAAATATCGACTGTCAACCTTCTAGATAAATTGCGGACTGTTCAGAGGTTGGATGAGAGAAATATAAGGAAAAAATAATCTTAGACTTTATCACTTTCAGCTATCAACAGTTTGAATATCAAAATGGCACTAGGATTTCATCTGTCTTCAAGCTTTTAACTTGTTGCTGTCTCCATCTGTTTCCAGAAACAATAAACTTTCACACCTAACCACGTAGGTCTCCATGCAAATGTAGGTATTCGGCTCCTTTTGCATTGTTAGACATCATGTACATTATTCATTCAAACAAGAGACTCTCCTTAAACTGCAGATAGGAACCTTGTGTTGAAAAGACAAGGGTGATAGTCTTATACTCTGTCCATTTCTTATTTCAATCTTTGACCTTAAGACCAACTGATTCAGATTTTAATCATGCAGTGAAAACTAAGTGTTTAGGCTTTCTAGGTCTTCGTATTGTCTTTAAAGTCTAGCTATTTTCTCTTATGTTGCACCAGCAGTAGTATTGATATTCAAATCCTCATGACATACACAGTTTTTTAAACCCTACCTCTTTGAAACTTCAACAAACGCATAGTCCAATATAGAGCTAATTTTCATTCTTACACTCAACAAATCATCTAAACATGTCCCAGGCAGCTATCTCTTTGGATGAAATTTAATTTAGCAGCACAATTTAACTCTTTCCTCAACCAATTTTGATAAAAATGACCCTACCGAAGAAAACCCCAAATCTGCAGTTATACTAACTTATTGGGAAATACCTCTTAATTGGTCGACTGTAGATACGTTGAATGACCCCTCCTGCTATTTATGAACCGTTCTGGAAGATACAGGTGTCGTTCAAGCTCCAATTTAACTCCAAGTTTCAAGATAAAGAAACCCTAATTTTCTGGGCGACTATGAAACTTCCACCTAACTCTGCAACTGAAATCTCCGTGCTTTTAGGCCGGCACCATCATTCTATTAAGTATTCTACCGTCGAACATGCATTCACGTAAAAATTCACTTCGTATTAGACCAAAATTCACTGCTACCTGTCAAGCTCAACTGTTTTAGGATTAATGATAACCACCTTTTGTCTCACGCCCTGGAACCACTTGGAATCATGATAAATCTGTTCTTCACACGTAGCAAACAACTCACAGCATATGATTAATCACTCATTGTTTGAAATCGTGATAAGATTTTGCTAGAAAACCAGGAAAATTAAGGGTCGCGATATTCTTGTAGCACGGCTTTGGTGATTTTTCATCCCAGCGCTACAAGAATAGTTTTAATGCTATTTTATCGCTATTTTTCAGCTTTTTGGAATTTTGTGTGAGGTTTAAAAGTTGCTTGAGTAGTGGTTAGGCATTACTAGGCTCAGAATAATCATTTGTGAATCCATTTTTTTGATATAATGACTTTTAAAACTCCTTCAACAAAAACAAACCTATGGCTTAAAACTAAAATTTTCAAAGCAGGCTCAAAATTTCATGTAAACACTAAACAAAATTTCCTAAAGAAGGAAAAATCAAAATAAAGTAAATGAAATAACTGGAAAGAAGAAGGAAATCAAACCAAAATTTAAGAAACAAAACCAAAATTGAAGAAACAAAATTCAAACTTAACAGTCACCATTTTTCATCTTATTTGTATATTTTAATACATAACACAAACATCTAATTTAAGTTTGTGAACTTTGTTGGTTAAGGCCAAAGAAATTTCTTGTTTGATACAAGGGATTTAGACGAGAGATAAAAATATTCATGAGTGTAGAAATTATATTATGGGTTGTTAAGCTTTGTATGTTGTCATGCCTTAATTTCTAACTTGATTAGTATTTAATACATTTTCATAATAACAACATAAAGAGGGCCACTGAAAGAAACACAATTACAAGGTACATATCAATTTACCCTGGGAAACCTAAAGGGAAAAACCTAACAAAACATCCTCAATCTAGATTACGAGTATGAAATGAATAAAGAACAAGGTCTCATCAAGTGAGTGACCAAACCCCAAAAGCATAAGAACTAAGACAACAAATAAAATGGTCCTCCTCCTTCTATGTTTCTCCTTATTTCTCTCTCTTGCACATTACGAGTGTGAGTGTGTATGTATAAATGAGGGAGGGTGCCTTTTTATTTATACTAAACTTCCCAATTGACATTTTTCCTAACTGGGTTGATGAAACTAGTTGGAGGGGATTACCCACCTAGGTACACTTCACAATAATAAGTATAATCATCTTTTTAGGTGCTATTGACTCGAATTAGAACTTACGGTTTACATCATGATATTTACATGACCTTTTAAATCAATAACATCTCCCGGAGGAGGACTGATAATAATGTGAAGTACAAGTAGAATATTCTTCAAAGTTACATTATTTCAACACTCCCCCATAACAAGAATGGTATTATACTGACATCAACAATAATTGGTGTGGTTGTACACAACATCATCGGAAGGGAAGAGAGAGAGGAGGAGGTATCATCAACATCATATTTTGGAACATCATGTGGTATATCTATAGATCATCGAAAGTTTTGAACAACGTCATCATCTTCAACATAGAGTTGGGATATCAACATATTTAGTACAGAGTTAAAGTAACATCACCATCATATTTAGTAGAGAGATGAAGTAACATCATGAACATCTTCAGTACAAAGCTAAAGTAACATCATTTGCAATGGATCTAGGGCATCATCATATGCAACATGGAACATGAACACCATGAGCAACATGTAGTTGTAACATCATAATCTACAGTATGGAACTGGATCATCATCTGTATCATGGAGCTAGAGAATAATCATGATCTGCTCGAATATCATCATATGCAGCATGGAACTGAAATATCATCAACAACATGGATATGGAGCATCATCATCTGTAGTATGGAAGTGGAGCATCATCTGTAGCATGGAGCTAGAATATCATCATCTGCAACATGGAGCTAAAACATCATCATCTGGATAACAACTGATACATTACTAGCATCAACAACACAAGGATGGCTCATCAACATAAATGTGGAATAACAACAAAAACAACATGTGACATCATCATTAATAGCTCAAGGATGGAGAAATATCATCTATGGAAGGTATAACAACAACCAACATGATCCTTGCTTTTGAAATTATGGGATCATGGAGAACACATTTGTGGTACTAAGACAATCCTTCCTTTTGGAATTACGGGATCAAGTCTTTGCGGAGCTACCAATACTAATCACAGTTAACACATACATATACAATACAATCCTTCTTTTCAGAATTATGGGATCAAGTCCACTTACTAATCTTATTGATGATCCTTCCTTTCATAATTGCGGGATGAATTCCACTACTCACATTTTGGATCATCCTCCCTTTTGGAATTATGGGATCAGGTACACTACTAACATTATGGAAAATCCTTCCTTTCAGAATTATGGGATCATGTCCACTACCAAAATTCTAGACGATCCTTCATTTCAAAATTACAGGATCAATTCCATTAATTCATTAGTATTTAAGACAATACTTCCTTTTAGAATTATGAGATCAAGTATAAGGATGATTAGGCCTTCCATATAAACATTAAAGACGATCTTTCATTTTGGGATTATGGAATCAATTCTAAGGATGGTTAATCCTTCCACATCGACATTTAATATGATCCTTCCTTTTGGAATTCTGGGATCTTGATGCTGGAGCCTCCAAATAACCATTTCAAATTCCAAATTCAATTTTAGATTATGCGAGGAAGGGGTCTCCAAATTTTGAGTTAATAGTCCCTAGACTATTACATTGTAAATAACCTATGTATTTATAAAATTTCTATATAGTGTTGAGTCATTCTGCTTAGTCACAATCTGTTGAGAAGTAGGACTAATGACGGGTCATAAATTCCTGCGTCGACATCAACCGCTGAACTGTTTGTTTGGACAGAGACATTTTTTCCTTATGCATGCTAGTGTCTATTATAGAACTAACTCAAAGGGGGAAGAAACAACTTAGGATAAATAGATAAGCTTGAGAAGTAGTAGGGGTTCTGCTTTTCAGGATGAGGATTGCAAATTTGTAGATGGAAGAATAGATTTCCTCTGTGTCTATTTGTAAATGGGTGAAAACATGAAGTTGGGAAACAATTTTGCTTGTTTTTTGACAAAACAAACTGCAAAATTTTAAGTTTTTCAACTTCAACCCCTTCAAAATGATATCTCCCTTAGGAATTTCACCTTGAAGTAAACACAAAAGTTTTAGGGAATTGAATTAGCTACGTACTCATATTTTAAATTTTTTTTATCAACATATAGTGGGGAAAATTTGGATGGCACCAATGACATATACTTTAAAATTTTAAGTATGAATAATGAGTGACTTGTGTGCCCTCCATTTTTCTTAGAGATAGTTATTCATTTTAGGGAAACAAAATTTATACTCGTAATATACACATATTGAACTTGTGCATGGACTATATTTTGAGTTTTTTTAGACTTCAGAACTATTTCTTATTATTTATCGAAGCACCATAAGTTCAGAAAAAGCTGCATTATCGACACATGTTGGTGAGATTCAATTTTCTTTTTAGTGTGACACTTATTGGAAAAAATAAAAGTACCTTTTGAAGAGGACAAGTCAATTATGATCTCTGTGAAGATTTCAAAATTTTTGGTGTTGTCTTTGTTATAATATTGAATTTTCGTTTCGAGTGATTTTTAGAAGAACAAAATTATTAAGAGATAAGGTTTAGAAAACAAATTATTAATAAATAAAAATTCAAATTGAAATGAAACAATTTTTATATCATTGGAAACTAGATTCAAAGATGAATCTATTTCTACCAAGTCCGACAAATAATATTTAAAGTTTACAGGGGTTTGGCCTTGTTGAAGTTGCAGGTTCCAGAAAGATGCAAGATATTTTCACAGGTTTTGTTGACCATGAACTCTTGGCCGAGACTTTAGTTCAAACTCTCATCCGAGAGTTTTTTTTTAAAATAAAAAACGGTTATTGGTTAAAACTCTCGGCCTAGAGTTTTATTAAACTCTTGGCTGAGAGTTTGAACTCTCACAAAGTCTCGGCCTAGAGTTTGAGGTTGACGTTTTTTCGCATTTTCATCCGTGCGTCCTCTTTTTTTTCACTCCATTTGTCATATAATTGTTTCCCAACTTCGCGTTTTCACCCAAATGGGTTGCAGATACTGAAAGAGAGATAGTTGTGTGTGTTTCCTTCTTTTATTGTTTAATAGAAATATTAGTAGTGTGTGTTGCATTATTATTAACTTAGATGTATGCATTGTTGTGAATGGTGTCGTTGTGCAGAGCTGACTATGATGATTTTTTGTATGACAGTTTTCTGAACATCAGCGTGTTTTCATGAAACTGTTGGTTCAAATTCCAAATTGATGCTTGAATGAACTAAAGTATAGGTAGATGTATACATATGGGTGCTAGGTTGATAAATCGTGTAGGTTGAAGTTTGGATTGATCGACCTTTGATTAATCCACACCCAAATCTAATTTTTCTTCCTTAACGAGTTTTGTAGAAAATAGATGATGGAGATTGAGGCAATACATGAAAATCCAATGGTGGGAACAATTGTGGAAAAAGGATTTGTGGGTGAAAAGTTGTGGAGGAGTAACTTTGGGAAAATCAAAATGCCGCATCTCATATCCCGCAAACCTGAGTGCAGAAGAGGAATTGCGGAGGGACAAATTTGGAAATTTTCCATCCTGCATCCCACAACCAACAAGCGAAAACTCCATTGCAAAAATAGAGTTGCAGAAGGAGAATTGCGGAGGGACAACTTTTGAAAGTTTTCATCCCGTATCCCACAAGAGGAAATGAAGTTGCTGAAAAGAAGTTGTGGAAGGAGAATTGTGGAGGGAAATTTATGGATTATTGGAATTCCGCATCCCACAACTCGCATGCAGAAAATATGTTGCGGAAACAGAGTTGCGGGAAGGAAAAAATGTGGAAAGGCGGGTATGGAGGAAAATTTGTAGGGGGGGCATTTTAGCATAGAATTTGGAATTTAAGATAAATTTGGTGATCCTGCCAAGTGTAGGACCCTGAAGATCCTATAGGTGCTAGTTGGGTTGGTTTTGTTATAACCCCGTGCACCATTTTTGGTATCATAGTCTAAGGTTGAGTATTGTCTTTTATTTCTGAATATTGTGGAATTGTTAGTGTTAAGGATTGGAGTAGTTGTCTTGAAAAAAAAATCAAGATTGTGTTTACTCCTGATTGCTAACAGATTCAGAAAAGAAAAGATATTACTAACAGTAAGGTTGTGTCAAGAAGTGACTTGTTGTGCCTGGAGATTACTAGCTGGAATATTTCACCTCATGTGGATAGAAAGGTGTTCCAGTTGTCTAAAAGGTTCAGATCTAGAAAAAATAGAAGACAGAGGTTGAAGACTCTCCTTAGACACCGTAGATACCTGGAATACAATGCTTTCATAGTCACCATGTGTACCTGCAATAAGCTCAACACGAAACAAATCAAAGCAACTAGAATATAATCTAATAATCTATGTTAGTGACTAAGGAATCTAACAACATATATATGAAATCAAATATCAACAATATATGTGGGACAAAAATCAACTTGCATTAAAGAAATATGAATAATTTTACAACCAAGCCTTAGTGTTGACATGCATCTCCATGAAACCAAGCATTCTCATCCTCATAAGCTCTGACTCTAGCTCTTTCTATGCTCTCCAATGATATGGACCAAGTGATCAATCCAACATCATAACAATGCCTTAAGAGTTCTCTCCCTCAACCATGGCCATAAGCTTGTATTTATAAGGCTAGATGGATAGGGCAGGTTGAGAGATTTATGGGTGAGGTGGCCTCCAAGATCCTAGGATGGGGGATCTGGAGCTCAACACACCCACAATAGTAGGGATAAGGGATATCTCAAGGCTTATCATCTAGAAGACTTGAGAAGCTTCTCTTTTCCCCTTTTTACCCAAGGTATCACGTTTCTCCTTTAGTGACAAAGAGGTTCTAGTAATAACCGCTTATGGACTAAGGGCCATAAGCGATGTCACCGCTTGTGGGAAACAAAGTATGGGTGGTGCGAACAAGGGTAGCACGTATGGATAAAGGGTCAAGCGCAGTGCTAGGAATTTGTATGAAAAGATTGATAAATGATATGAGTTTCCACTCCAGAAGTTGGGATTCAGAGCAATTAGGTATGTCAAATGTCTTATCACATGATGGTGACAGGATTTTGGTATAACAGAAATGGAACTTAGAATTGCGAGAGGTCGAGGTAGGTGAGGAAGACCTATTGGAAATGCATATCTGAGAGAGGAGATAAGAAATCTAAGGCCAAGACTGGATGTCTTAGAGACTGGAAGAAATTATGAGCACACTAAAGACACAAGTAATGAGGAAGTCCTCGAAGAGGAGGAGGAGACAACTACCGAAAATATTGAGGTAAAAATATTGAAATCAATATTTGGTGTAGGTTCAAGTTCGAAGGATGATGTACCATTTTACAGTGGGAACTTGAATCTAGAGGAACTAATTGACTGAATCAGTTCTATGAATAAGCATTTCGATTATGCTAAGGTAAAGGAATGCATGAAAGTAATATTTGTTGTCACAAAGTTGAGAGGGCATGCGTCCTTAAGGTGGTATTATGTGCAAGAGGAGAAAATATTGAAGCACAAAGCCAATATCAATAGTTAGAGCAGAATGACAGCTAAGTTAAAAGGTAAATTTCTTCCTAAATATTATAGGTTGATTTTGTTTAGAAAAATGAAAAATATTAGATAGAAATCAATGATGGTCAGGGAGTATACTGAGGAATTCTATAAGGTGAATATCAGATCTTGAAATTTAGAGGATACACCTCAAAGAGTAGCTGGGTATGCCAATGGTTTGAGATATTATATACAAGATGAATTAATTTTGTTGTCATTAAGGTATGTTGAAGAAGTATATCAAGTTGTTTTGAAGGATGAGGAGAAGTTAATGAGGAGGCAGAGTCAGAAAGTAAAGGTAAGAGGCTCTGGAGGAAACGAACAACAACAAAAGTGTGAAGCTAGCGGTTCAAACCAGTAAGGGAAACCTAACTGAAATAATGAGAATAGAGGTGGCCTAATTTCTTCAAGAGGAAGAGGAAGAGGAGGAGGTGGAACAGTGAGATGTTACACATGTGGAAAGATTGGTCACATGTCATAGGACTGTCAAAAAAATGTTGCAAGAGGAGCTTGTGTCGTATCCTGAAGAAGGTGAACCTTATTGATCAGGAAATAATTGAGGAGCCAATCCAAAGGAAGATAATATTTAACTCAGTTTGCAACGTTTAAGGTAAGTGCTGAAAATTAATTGCTGATAGTGGCACAACAGAATTTGAGCCCAAAATCTGATGGTTTCCATGTCTGAAATTCGACAACTTCCTGTTGGTTATTCAACAATCTAATTTTTTTTGTCGTCTGTGGCAAAATGTCGGATATTCAATGACATGCCAATACCTGTCGATTTTTCAACTTACTAAGACGAAATATTTCACCACTAATTCATCGAGTTTCCGACTTCAGGTCGTCAAAAATCCAACTTCCCCTCATCGAAAATAGGACTTCTCCTCATAGAAAATCCAACTTATCCTCATTAAAAATACGACTTCTCATAGTCGAAAATCTGACTATTCCTTGTCGATTTTCAGAAAGTTCTTCAGTAAAATTCAGGAATGTGCCATCCAATTAGAGGAATGGGTTGTCAATTTTTCTACATTATCTCGTCGGTTATCTGACAGGCTCTCTTGTCGAAGGTATGGCCGCCTCATCGAACGAGGCCACTGTTCGTCGAAAAAATCGATGAGAAGTGGTCGAACTTGTGATGAGTACTTGTTTGTGGTACGATAGTTTCTCTCATTGTAAATTTGGAAAACTCATCGAACGTGGCCACATGGCATCGAAAATCTGACAGAAAATTGTATAGTTAAAAAAAAAATTTTAGAGGTTGTGCCTCTATCCACAGATGTTTCTCATGGGAACAATCCTCCTCAACCAATTTTTGTAATTTATTTTTGTCACATCCCTGACCCTCTAATCATTAAGAGGATGCTACCAAACCATCAAAAACATCCGGGAAAATAGCCCCATGAACATGAACAGGCATACAATGCTGAATTATAAAGCTTAAAACACAAAACACACTAGGATGCATAATCCTTCATATACATAGCAGAAGCAAACATACATTCATTCAAGCATACCACATGTTCATCATATTCATAAATCAGTAAATATAAATGTAGAGACGGAATAGCCAAGAACACTCATCTTCAAAAAGAATTCGCCTGGAAACTAGCTACGTTGCTGCAATGTTCCACGCAACCATAGGCCAACATTCTCATCAATCTCTCAGCAACACTGCCACCCCTGAGCTGGGCATGATTCCTCAAGGAATAGGGGTCGAAGCAGGCTTACACACAACCAAGGAACACAAATTAGCCAGCCCCCCACAGTGGGGTTTATCAGGACATCAAGGAGCTAAGAAAGGATAAATGCTAAGATGATGGTCTCAATGGAGAGCTAAGGATGCCTACCCCAGAGCTATTCTGACTTCTAAGGAATCCACACACCCAACACCAAGAATTAGTCCTTTCTCTGTTTCACAGTCCCTCAGGACCTGAATTCCCTTTCCAATATTCCTCAAGTGTTGTGGAGAAGAAATCCAGCAGTCTCGCTCTATTTGAGTGGCTCCAAACACTATTTTTTCAAGCATACCTAGCATCTAATCCTATTCTCAACAGTTCGAAGAACAACCACTGCATACCACAATAAAACCACAGTTCATAGCTCTATGAAGGAGGTGAAGACAACAGGGTGATAACGCCAAACGACAAGGTGAACACAACTCAAACACGATGAATTAGAGTTGTTCTTGGCCCTAGCGTGGCCAAGGAAACTGAGCAATAACCCAACAAGGTACTTGCATACAAAGCAACCCAAAAACCAGGGTAAATCAACAGCAGCCCCAATCTTATAAGGAAACGACGGCAACATTACATATCACACAATCCCTAATTCCAACACTAGAGAACTTAGATAGGTAGAAATGGGAAAGGAATTGATTCCCAATCTGTACATGGGGGGAAATAACGGAGCCAGTAGAACCGTGGGAGAAAAACACAGCCCCGATTCAACGATGGGGTAACATAATGTTATGTAGTATGACAATGAGAGAAGGGAGAAATGATCCCCTATGGGAACGAGAGGAAGAACAGACCCCCGACCAGCAATTGACGAGAGAAGGAATAACAGAGCAGACCCCTACCTGTGCGATATGGCCCAAACAAAACCATGATGACGAACCCCAATGGTGCAAGAGGAAGCAGACTCTCTCTCTGCGTGAGGATAACCAGAACGAATCACCATGGGAGGAGGAACAAAATTGTGAGTGGAAGAGTGAAAGAGTGGGAGAGAATGGTGACTATCCCTATGCCCCCTGTGTGAGGAAGAGAGAGCTTGTTGGTGGAGTGTTCATGGGGTAAATACTGCCAGTCCTGCCACCCACCACTCCCCAGCTATAACTGCTCCCAACTAATAGACTACAGAGGTTTAAATGAGTGGCCAATATATGGCAAACCCTCAATGACCCCCATGGGTTGGACAACCCCCCCTTAACCTTAGGAATCATGCCATTTTCATTTATCATTACACCATCATAGCTGGCTGTATGTTTATTTTAATTGATGTGTGTATTTACATTATGCCAATACTATATTGTTCTAGGTAGCATGATATACCACCAGCAATTATCCCTATTTCCAAAACATACACAACCAAATTGATGGTGGGGATTTTTCCTTTAGCTCCTCACCATGATTAATTACAATATATACATCATGTACCTTTTAGTGTAACCGGGGTCAAAATTGGGGACATCACAATCCCCTCCCCCTTGTAATAACACCGTCCTTGGTGTTCCAATACATAGGAATACATATACAATTTGCACATCCAAAATTTCAAAATTTGCAGATCTATCCCACGTTCAATTATTTACTTTGAACTTTCATGACCAAGCCCCTTGGCTTCCATGAGCTTCTTAGCTTTTGGCTCATCCCCAAGTCTAGGAACTTTGTGGCTACTACCCTCTTTATGTTCCCTCGTTGGGCAGTCCTGACGTAAATGATGTCCTCCGCATTTCCAACATTTCACTTGCTGCCTCATCTTTACCTGCTCAATTTCCTTTGAGTATTCATGCCTGGACCATTTCTTAATGGATTGCTTGGATGAATGTCCCATCATTCATCCACTTTCCTTACCTTTATGGATTTCTCCCAGAAATATTTTTACCTCCTTTTGCAAACCAATAGAGTCTTGCAAAATCTCGTGGTTCATCTCATTCTACCTTTTCTATATCTTGAGCATCCCTCCAATATTATCTTGGGTCCTGGAAATCCTGTGAAGGAGACTTCCAGCCAAGTCCAACAACTTTTGGTATGCTGCCATGATCAATGTACACCAATGGATTTCACCTTTCTCACCTGTGAAATGTATCATTGAAATTCTGTTACACCAAGCATAATATAGGCATTAAATATCATCCAATTAATTGCCCAATTGGCATGACATTCCATGTCTCATCAAGGAGACTTTCATATTTTTCATGCCTTCCCAACAGGCACATGAGCTCATTCATGTCCATTCTTGGGTAGGGAATTAATTATTCCAGCATTCACAATTTCCTTTAAGCAAATACACACATTCCATTTTCAGTCATACATGCATTAAACAATCTTTTGTTTCCACAATGCATAAATATATATAGATATATATACAATCAAAAGACAAGAGAGAGTAGCAAGAGTTTTTCCCCTCTTTGTTATGTTCCATCTTGGAACCTACACCACCGCTGTGGCTTTTCATGCTCTCATCGTCTTTCACTTCACCATGAATGCTGGACCAATCCCTCTTGGTCATGACACTTAGTGTCTCTGGTCTATTTCAGACCTCTCAACCATGGAGCCTCCCCACATGGTTTGTCTCAGCTGCTAGGAACTTCATAGTCTCACTAGCAACTTTTTCATTACTACTCATTCTGAGCTCTTCAGGATAGTCGCATGTCCATATGCACCCCTAGGATGCTCTCATAGTCCTTACTTCCAGTGATACCTATATTCAAGAATTGAATAAATTCACATGTTGATTTTATTCTCATTGGTATTTATCACTTAAACAAGAGCTTAAACATCATAACCAAATCATATACATATGTATACTCATAAGAAAGAAATTGCAAATAATCCAATACTTATCTGTATTGTGTGTTTCCTCACTTGTCCACAGGATCCTACTTTTCTTTGCAAGCCTTGGGATTGCCTATGGACTTGGATGTTAGGCCAGCACATAGGCTGCTTCACAACATCCTTTTATACAAATATCAGGCACAATCAAGTAAAACTTCAGTTGGGTTTATCAAACCATCAACAAATCGCCTGTACTTGTCTCAACAATACACTTAGATAAACAACCAATCATCATCCAAGCCAACACCATTGGGTTTATCAGGCCATCAACAATAACACATGCACTTATATCAACAATAAACGACCACTTCCCATCTCACACAGAAGACCACTCCCTTCTCTGAGTTGACAGTCCCTTAGGAATGTCTCCTTCTCTGTGCTCTTTAGAGAGACCACTCCCTTATCTGAGTTAACAGTCCCTCAGGAATGTCTCCTTTGTTGTAAGCAATGTAAGCATATTCGTTAGCATTATTGCTCCAAAATTGTAACCATTTTTCACATCATTCACTATCAAGTATTGAGACACCAGGATTGCGTCCACTCCCTAGGGTGTAATCAATATTGAAAAACCCTTCCATGATCCAACATCAGAAAAGTGTGCACCCTTTTTCAGTGTGTGCCATGTAGGCCCTATTCATACTCAAGCAATCATTCATAATGGAAATAAAATCAAAACATGTTCTGCATATTGAATTCAACAATTTGACATGCATATTCTTAGCTAGGGTTACAGAACACTTATCCATTTGCTGATGCAGTATTCCTTCGTTAAGGAGGAATGGGGGCTCCCTTCTCTAAGTTAACAGTCCCTCGGCTTGCCATCACAATTCCTATTTACACTTCGTATCCACACATGTCTTACTGACATAACCTATACCATCTCACTCATGTTTCTTAGCAAACATATAGTGCAGATGAGACATTCCCAAAAT
This sequence comes from Pseudotsuga menziesii, assembly GCA_001517045.1. Classification (NCBI taxonomy): domain Eukaryota; kingdom Viridiplantae; phylum Streptophyta; class Pinopsida; order Pinales; family Pinaceae; genus Pseudotsuga; species Pseudotsuga menziesii. Next base: position 126,713 of record LPNX011151027.1, read on the forward strand.
GTCCAATGGATTTTCACTCGAAACCCATTTCCAAGATAAGGGAAAACCTTCCCATGAAGTTTGGCTTCTGCAGGACATCACACATGTTATTCCTACAGTGTATACCCCTAGCACATTCATCAAATATCCAAACAGTCAATCATTACCTGATAATACAATCCAAATTTGATTGTTCCATAACCAAGCAATAACATTATTAATTAAATTCAATGAGAATTTGCAACTCTGTTTACTACAGAAATTGAT
>LPNX011151027.1:126989-157872 GCA_001517045.1 Pseudotsuga menziesii
GCTCTCTTGTAAAAAACACCAATATTCCCATTATAATTCTATGTTTCATAACATGAACACTAACTTTCATTGTGCCCTCCTAACATAATTCTATGCAAGCCAATAGTGATTAGTAGTTGTTAGTAATTTATCAAACCCAAAATTCACAAATTCAAATTTGACAACTCATTATGCATACAAACTATTTTCACAGCCATGAGACTCTTCTCATAAGGTTGGGCTCTTTCACATGGTAGATTCCGACATTTTTCATGTTATTACTTTCATTTCCATGCTCCAAACAATCTACCTAAAACCTAAACTTCAATCAGTAGAGCACTTAGAAAGTCTTGATGCATATAACTTTTTCATTGCTGCAACAATCACTGAGGCATTTTTAGGATTTATAAAATTCAAACACTTCTAGCTGTTTAATTCACACAATCATTAACATACTTTAAATTACATGCTACAATCCCCTCATTTATGTAATTTAAATGAAAGGTTTAGATACTTCTTACTTCCCAAGCGTATCATTTGTACCACGCTGCCCTTTCATAGAGAATTTTCGGCAGCCAATTGATCCTGACTACCTCTTCATACACTTACTATCCTCCATTCATAACAGCTCTGGAAATGGTTCTAGAATTGTCATCAATTCATCATTTCATCCATTATTTATTCATAATATCACATGCATCACAACATTTGTACCCACACATATGTAATCAGTTACTCACACTCTTCATATGCATCCATTCAATGCATAACTACAAGATTTATAAAATATTTTAATGCATATCCACCCAATGTTACCTTGCATTGATTCAGGAATACTATGAATTCATACATACCATGCATGGCCTAACCATGAGTACTTCGTATATGACACATGACTATAATCAAGATCATCAGTGCTTACTTTCCTTGGGATACTAAGCTCATAACAACATAATACAGGCATAACATATTTCCATATGAATGTAGTATAAAATTCAAATACCCATATGGTATGAGACCTCTTTCTTTTACCACTCCATGCAATTGTCATATTTAAACTCTTACCTTCATGGGTCCTACTTACACCCTTGACATTACCAGTTTGGTTGGTCCTTTGTAGGAGATTGCAGAATTTGCTCACCAACTTTTGATTCTAGACCTATTGTCTTATCCCTTTCTTCATAGGGTTGATGGTCACATTCATCAGCATCAGCAACATACTCAACCATGTCCATGTTGTCATTGGTTGTTCCACAAATGTCAATACCAATGCAATAATTATCATTAGTAGCTCATCACAAATGCATAATTCTTACTATTCTTACCAACATGCATTATCTTATGCATGCAAGGCATATTTGCATACACTTCATGTATAAAACTTGGAATCATAATTAGAAAGACAGGGTTCAAGTAAATTTCCCTTTTCAAGTCCCTCATCCCTGTATGGAACTCCTTTTCCACACAACAGCTGGTTTGACTTCATGGTCTTGCTACCTCTAGGCATGTGATTCCTGGATTTGCCCATATTGATAGCAGCACATTTCTCTTTCAAGCAATCACTATCACTTTTTTGCTCCACACTCAAATTCTAGTGACTCTCCCTTGTTCCCTACTGGATAAGCTTTCCAACACCTATCCCCATGATTCATTCTGACCCTGGGTGTGAAAAACACATCATTTCAAAAATGATGGCAAAACACACCACTAAATTTTGGTCTGAAATGCGAACTTCAGCCACTTGTAGTTTTCTTCCTTTTCAGCTCTGAAACTGCTGGGAAACCCAATGAGAAATTCACTACAAAACCCACTAGAATGCTAGCTGGAATTGCTAAAAATTCCATTGGAAAAACCCAATTTTCTTTCTCCCTATCGGGTCCCTTCCCAACTAAGTCTCGAACGTGTCAGATCCTTAGTGGACTAGTCTTCCGACTCTTTGGGGGCCAAGACAATTACAATGCTCCGACGCTCATCGGTGGCCCTATAAGCTATGATTTCCACTGTATCAGTGGTATCCTTGGCTATTTTTTTTGAATTAGGCCTTCTAGACGATATCGACAATGCTAAGGACTATTCATTGAGTCCATAATCGTCTAACCTTTAAGTGTTTCGGCGACCAGATCCGCTAACTTTCTCCGCGGCTCATCGATGGCTTGTTTGATTAATTTCCTCCACTTTTCCAAGCCTGTAGGGCTCTAATAATCTGAACTCTATCGGCGATGAGGAACATTAAGCCTTACCACATTGGTGAGGAAACCAACTAACCGTCGCATCGGCAGTCAGGTGCATTGTGCATCGAGCGGCTAGTTATCTATGCTTCCACAATGGTGGCTAAAGAATCTTCAACATTTTCTGATCTCATCATCTATAATCCTTCGACGACGTCCATCGGAAATCTCACCATCTAAATTTTTTTGATGGCCGATGGTTTCCAACACTTTAACAAAATTCTGAAAATTTTCCTCTTTCTTCCATGTCAGCGAACTCGACAACTAATTTCTGCCGACGACATCGGTGGTCCGAATGACTAAAGTTTGTCAACACTGAAGGTCACAATATCGAATGTTTCCTCAACTACCTTGAGCCGGTGTTTCGATGGTCTTTGGCTGATCTCCACCGAAACTGTGGCTCCAACATCCACTAAGTTTCACCGACGACCGACAATTCCCATAATTCGAAAAATTTTCTAAAATTTCTTTCTTAACCATATTTCCACCGCTTAATTGACTCAATCATCTTCTATTTTTCGTCGTCGCATCGGCTATCGAAACATCTATCTGCTATGACACCAGTGGTCGAGGACTCTATCTATCGGAAGGATAGTCCACTATACAGCCACAACGGTGGGTGCACGAACAGCTAGACCTTTCCGATGTTCATCCATGATTCCATCGTCTGACTTCCACTGAAGCCCAATGAATTTGACACTTAGATGAATTTTACAAATTTTTCCTTCCTTCATATTTTCTCCATCGACGGCATTGGTGACCTAAACAGCTACTCATTGATTTAGTTTCGGTGATCCCTACAACTAAGTGTCGCCGATCGTCGATGGCCCACACTTAAAAAAAATTGTAAAGTATTTCTTTGTCTTTGTTGTTTTCCCATGACGCTCCATCAGATATTCCATCTACTACTTTGCATCGTCGTTTCAGTAGTCTTTTGCTGATGACTTCCGATGGAAGTTTCCTCTCCTTTCATCGTCCGTTGGTGGCCCGTATCGGGGGGCCTTCTACTTAGGTGATCCGATACATCGTCGGGGCTTCGGACTAAGTCTTTTGACGATTCGATGATCCCAACACTTAGACAGATTTTCCAAAATTCTCTTGTCATGCACATATTTTCTTCTATTATTTGCTAGGCAGAAGGCAACTTGCCTCTACTAGTTGACCTTTCATGGCCCATTCAGGACCATGCTGTAACCTTGAGCTTTGATACCATTCTATCACATCCCTGACCCTCTGACCATCAACAGGATGCTACGAAACGATCACAAACATCCGGGCAAATAGCCCCATGAACATGAATAAGCATATAATGCTGAATTATAAAGCTTAAAACATAAAACACACTAGGATGCATAATCCTTCATATACATAGTGGAAGCTAACATACATTCATTCAAGCTTACCACATGTTCATCATATTCATAAATTAGTAAATATAAATGCAGAGAAGGAATAGTCAAGAACACTAATCTTTAAAAATAATTTGTCTCGCAACCAGCTACGTCGCTGCAACATTCCACCCAACCATAGGCCAGCATGCTCATCAATCTCTCAGCAACACTACCACCCCTGAGCTGGGCATGATTCCCCAAGGAATAAGGGTCAAAGCAGGCTTACACATAGCCAAGGAACACAAATCAGCCAAGCTCCCACAGTGGGGTTTATCAGGCCGTCAAGGAGCTAGGAAAGGATAAATGTTAAGCTGGTTGTCTCAATGGAGAGCTAAGGATGCCTACCCCAGAGCTATTTTGACTTCTAATACATCCACACACCCAACACCGAGAATCAGTCCTTTCTCTGTTTCACAGTCCCTCAGGCCCTAACTTCCCTTTCCAATATTCTTCAAGGGTTGTGGTGAATAAATCCAGTAGTCTCACTCTATCTGAGTGGCTTCAAACACCATTTTCTCAAGCATACCCAGCCTCTAATCCTATTCTCAACAGTCTGAAGACCAACCACCACATACCGCAGTAAAACCACAATTCACATCTCTATGAAGGAGGTGAAGACAATAGGGTGATAACCCCAAATGACAAGGTGAACATAGCTCTAGCCAAACACGATGATTCAGATTTGTTCTTGGCCCTAGCATGGCCAAAACAACTCAACAATAACCTAACAAGGTACTTGCATACACAACAACCCAAAAGCCAAGGTAAATCAACAACAGCCCCAATATTATAAGGAAATGATGGCAACATTACACAACACACAATCCCCAATGCCAATGTTGGAGAACTTAAACAGGTATAAATGGGAAAGGAACCGATTCCCAATCTGTATGTGGGGGAAAAGAACGCAGCGAATAGAATTGTTGGAGAAAAACACAGCCTTGATTCAATGATGGGGTAATAGAACGTTATGCAGTCTGACAATGAGAGAAGGGAGAAATGATCCCCTGCGGGAATGGGAGGAAGAACAGACCCCCGACCAGCAATCGACGAGAGAAGGAAGAACAGAGCAGACCCCAGCCTGCGCAAGATGGCCCGGACAAAACCACAATGGAGAATGACAACAGTGCAAGAGGAAGTAGACTCTCTCTCTGCATGAGGATAACTAGAACGAATTGTCGAGGGAGGAAGAACAAAACCGTGAGTGGAAGAGTGGAAAGAGTGGGAGAGAATGGTGACCATCCCTCTATCCCCCACGTGAGGAAGAGTGAGCTTGCTGGTGGAGTGTTCATGGGGAAAAGACTGGCAGTCCTGCCACCCACCACTCCCCAGCCATAAATACTCCCAACTAACAAACAACATAGGTTTAAATGGGTGGCTGACACATGGCGAATCCCCAATGACCCCCACGGGTTGGACAACCCCCCCTTAACCTTAGGAATCATGCCCTTTTCATTTATCGTTGCACCGTCATAGCTGGTTGTAGGTTTATTTTAATTGATGTTTGTATTTACATGATGCCAATACTATAGTGTGCCAAGTAGCATGATATACCATCGACAACGATCCCTATTACCGAAACATACACAACCAAATCGATGGTGGGGCTTTTTCCTTTAGCTCCTCACCATGATTAACTACAATATATACATCATGTACCTTTTAATGTAACTGGGGGCATCACAATTTTCATCATGTGTGTTGGCGTCATTATCCTCATACAACAAATCTACTGGTGGATCAAAGGCTATACTTTTTTCAAATTCCTGGCACACATCCACAACATGAGTAGATGACTTGACAAAATTTTCTGTTAAAAAATTATCGCCACGACATTTAGACCACCAATGACTTCAAACTAGAATCCCACTTCCTCCTTCCGAATTGATGCACGACGTTCCAACAAATTTGGATTATCTAATAGTGATGTTAGATTATTTTGATATCCATGTAATACTTGCAACCTATTTTCCATGAGTTCTTGATTAGACTTCATCTTTTCCAATGAACAACTCTTGAGACTGGAATTATTAACTATTGATCTCTCAACAAGTAGTCTGAAAGTACTTATGTTGGTCACTCAACAAGTAGTCTGAAATTACTTATCACTGACAACCCATCAGGCTATAAAAATGCACAACTCTGATAGCACTGTAAGATCCCAAGCAAACTCTGAGTGAACTTTTAGCCCACTATGGGTCTAGATCTAAGTCAACCTTTCAACCACTGTATATGCTTTAGTGTGGGATATTTTATAAACACTTCAAGTGATTCTACATGAGCACTTATTTCATGAGTTCCATAGCATTTCAAAATTTAGTTTAAGAGTTGAATCTCAGGTTCATATGTGATTTACATGTGCCAAGTATATGGTAGACTCAAAATTACAACTTGTACTTTAAAATCCAAACCAAAAAATATAGTATCTATATATATCATAATATCAATGAGTTCAGTTTACTAACAACAAAAATAATATTTTAAAGATCTAATATACAACATTAAAGTCTAGCATAAAGATGACCACAAATACAGAGTTAATGATGTTGTAGCTAACCTCCCTTTTGAACATAGGTAAATATTTTCATAGGTTTCCTCTGTTCTTCTCCCCTTCAACCAAACCATTCTGCTTTTCATATCCAAATTCATTGCGTTAATGCTTAGCATTTAGTACTAGTCCTTGAATGGAAACAAGCATTTGTAGAACGTTTGATGATGTTGGGTTCCAGACTTCATTTTGCTTTGCCTATCCAGGTGTTTAAAATACTAAGGAAGACTTTCCCACTCTCATACAAGTTTGGATTCAACCTTAGTCCACCATAATGGTAGTATATCAACTGCAAATTAATTAAAAACCAATATAAACCCATTAGATATTTCCATATTGAATATCAAAACAAAATTTAGATAACAATTTTAGTTTCAAATCATATAGTTGTAATAATGTGCTTACAGGTGGTCCATCAGGATAGTACTGGAATGGAAAATGAATATCAAAGAAGAAAATCACATTCTGATATGGATTCCTAGCAGATCTGAAAACCATGGCCCTCCATAAAAGGGATAAGAAAAGAATGCCTTTCCATAAATGTACCTAGCCTGTTTCATTTTGATAGTAGTGATCAACTGCATCCTTTACACTATCAAAATGTTTGAACTCACATGACACGTGACTACTAGAACTAGGTAAGTGATGCACCATATCTTATTTTGTATGTTTTATATCAATTCTACTATCTATCAACTCAGCTAAATCATAATCCACTATTTTCAAGTTTACTTCTTTAGCTAAATCAGAATCTACTGTTTCCTAGCTTGCTTCTTCAACCCTACTCTTAATGGATGGATCATCTTTGTCTACACCAACAACCAAGATCTCTTGAGGTCCAATATATGTAACAACAAATAGAAATGTAACATTTAGGTAATCATACTACCAAAGTAAATTAATATTGTTCATTCAAAGTTCGTAGACCAAGCAGGAAAAATATCCAAGTATGAAACTTGCTTGGGCCAAGCAATGGAGTTAAAAGAGTAACAAACACACAGATCTCCCCTCAATTTTTCTTTCTTCTCAGATTTCATAGCAAATTTTTGTTCATTCGTGAATTCTATACATTGCAACAAGTGATTATCTTGGTTTCCATTGAGTGGATTTTCATTTTTTTGCAAGAGATTGTAATCATATGCTTGTTTAGCAACACAAAGTGACTAGTTTCAAGAAAACTCCACATCATTGGAAGAGTGGGATGTTACTTTTCATCCTTGATACTAATGCATGTCACCTAATATGACATATAAAGCATTGTGACAATCATTAAACTCAGCCTTAACCCTCCCCTTGTCTGCCACCCTGGCCCTGGTACATCACTCAAAGGAAATCCAACTTTAAACATAATGGCTGATAATATATATACAAACATTCAATTCCAAAGATGAGTACTTCTAATGACATAAATATCATAATATAGTAGTTAAAACAACTTTGCTTTTAAATATGTGAGATTACAAAACCAACGTTAGAATTGGCTTAAATATGTAAGATTACAAAAGGAATCATTTTTCATGGGTGAAACTTCCCTCAAAGAATCAACCACTAATTAGAAAATTACAACTATTTTCTCTAGGAAAAGCTACAATGAAACCATGTTTTTTTTTAGAATCACCTAGGACTTGTACATGCTAAAAGGGTTTCTTCATATTTAATAGAAAAATGAACATTGGTAGGAGTGGCCCAAATTACAACCATATTCACCACTGAAGAGTAATCCCATTGACAGTAAATTAATTTCTTTAGGAAAAGCTACCATGACATAGTATATTTTTTTGGTCAGAATCACCCGAGGCTTGTACCAGGTCGAAAGGGTTTCTTCTATTAAATAGAAAATGAGTATCAGTAGAAAGACCGTTGGTGAGTGGCCCAACATTCCACCATATTCACTAATGAACAGTGATCCCTTTGGCAATAAATTACTTTTTGTATGGTTATTATTGTCAATTACTCATCTCGGATTGGAAAACAATATCAAGTAAAAATAGGACGCAAATAAGAGAACCAAAACTGAATGCAGCTATAACATTAACATTGAATAGTAATCCCATTGGTAGTAAATTACTTTTTGTATGGATATGATTGTCAATTACTCGTCCTATATTGGCACAAAGTACTAAGATATGCAAAAAGGTATCAGAGAAAAATAGGATGCAAATAAGAGAATCAAATGTATTCTGAATGTAGCTATATGTTATAGTAATTATACTTTAATTTAAGTGTTTTAGATACTGAAATCTTTCTTGGCCTTCTATATTGTTGGAGACTCACGTGCTATTATAAATATCCTAAGCTGAAAGATGCCCATCTATCTTAGATTATCCATAATTCCTATAGTTGGTGTTATTACTAAAAGTTGATTTTTATGCTTCAGTCACCAGCTAATTTATGAAAGAGTTATATTTGAAGAGAAGATTTTAAATTTGAGTATCATTTTGGGGAAGTATGAATCTCCTTAGGAAGTTGGAAAAACTCTCTGATAATTTATATCATATATTGATTTGATTCCACTGATATCTGCATTCTAGTAGCATGACAACGAAGTGATATAATTTAGACTCTATTATTGATTCCAATATGTCATGAATGTTAACAACCAAATATTAGTATTTTTTTTCTTGATAGTGATGCTTTGACAAGATAGAGGACACTCAAGCACATGCCTTCAGGGGGATTGGAACCCTAGTGAGAGACTTGAGAAGCCAATTCCCTCATGATTAAACCATAACTTCATTGGCAAATCCTATAATTGAATACAAGTAGCAAATGAATCTTATACATAACCAAAATAAAGTCTGCAAGCACTCTACGCAAAAGAACAAATCGACTAGAAATGAAAATGTGGTGCTAAAAAATGCATACTTACAAAGCAGTGCATATAATCCATCAATTTGATGCATTCATGTTAGATCTTTATTTGTTAGTGTGATGCATGTTACTAGAAATCTGACAAAGAGGTTCGTTCTTCTTTCTATTTCAATTCCAAATCTTGTTTATGTTCTTGTCTTGACACTACATTAGTACATTACTAATTATTTTTATATGCATAACATATGAAGATGAGGGTTCATGTTCCTTATGTCTTGGCACCCTCTAGCCTGGTTTCTCACTCTGTTAAGTTTCCATTCCTCATTTCTATATGAAGAAGTAGTTCAAGAGATCATTTTTCCTTTATCCCAACTTGGAGTTTTAAGTGGTATAGCCTTCTTGATAATTAACAAGGTGGGCCTAAACTATTTCAAGTATTTTCCCATAATAAACTGTATGTCTTTCTAAGAAATCATAATCTACATTTATATTCAAATCCTTGAAGGACTTTAATTCCCGGGAAACCTTTGATAATAGAAAATTTGGTAACTGAAAATTTCCAAAGCAAACAATGCTCGGTTATGTAAGATTTAACTCTCGAACAACACAAATATCCTTCAATTTGCTCTGCTATCTAGGGCATGGTAGTTTTCAACATGAATTCCAAAAAATATTTGCAAGAATAAATCACATCAACAATATCATCTCGACTGTATTTTCGAGTTGTCTCTATTTCTCATATATGTAACCAATGGCCTTTTTTGAACTAGGATCTAATTTTTTGTCCCATTTTATTCTACGAAGTTGAACCTCCAACAATCTATGTTGCAATTGTGTTACAATAATTTTTCAGGCCAAGTTAACGTAAATCTATATCTATGAAGACAAATAGTATCAAACATTACCATATCTAATAAGATATATGCATTTGCCACAATAGGGTAAAACAAACTAATAAAGGAGAAATAATATCATTGTTGTGATTCAATTTCTATGGTAAGGATCATTACACTTTATTCTACCTTTCTTCGTACTTTTGGATGAAATGATTTTAAATGGAAAATTAAAAATGATAGATTTTACAATCAACTGATAAAACTAAGATACCATAGACTAATAAAACTAACATACCATACCACATGTTTTCGATACCAAAATGAAATAATTATTCCATAATTCAATGATGGTAAGAAGAATTATGGGGATACCATGTGCTACTCCCATGGAATTTCTTAATATATGCAACAATATACTGTGACTCATAATACTAATGGCCCATCAAGTGCACTCTAAGTGGCATAATGCAATGCTTCAAATACAAATAGTCTTATTCTTGTATGTGTGTTTTCTTAGATTTCTGCAACTTTATCCTTACATCTTACATGTTTTTCATATTTCCATTATATTATATGTATAAATCTGGTGGTTGTGTCCCATAACCTTTTGCAGCACCAAGTAAACCCATCCATTGTCCCCTATTTAACACATTACCCAAATTCTATCAAAGAATCTTGATTGCATTTCACTTCAAATGCGTAACAACAAAGCAACCTTTCAACATTCGCTTTATTTTTTCCATATTCTATCTTATGATAAACCTCAAATTTGAATGAGCTCCATAGAGAGCTTTAATTCATTGTTGATTGAAAAGTCCAAAGTGTAGATACCTTTCCTTAAAACTTCTAGAATTATACTTGGATTGGGACATTAAACTTATAACGTGTAGTCATAGTCAATTGGGAACCATTTATATGTAACAAATAAGGAAGTTGATTAACTAAGGAACCATCAAACTCAGTTATGCATAATAATCTAAAGCCTATTTCCAAATTGATTCCTACCTTTCTTGGTGCTACTTAGTATTCGAGCTAAAGGTGATCTACAGGAAAAAGATCAGAATACACTAAGTTTGCTACAAATAAAATTCGAAAGGGTGAGCTAAATGTATCACCCAATTTCACACCAAATGAAATTGTTTTTTCAAGTCATGAGAAACCACAAATAAAAGAATATTAGACAAATATTGTAATAGTATGTTTCTATAGTAAAGGGGAAATACTAATCCAACTCATTTCATTTATGCACCGAGTTATATGGGATTATTCCTTATCAACGTTCCACTTCAGATGGTTCGGGTTACAACAGATGCACAGAGGAATTTTCCATTCCACACATTGTCTTCAAGGAAAATCCATTTTTACTATCACTTATAGCAGGTCATTTTTATGACAAACACTAAAATACATATATCACTAGCAACATAGTTGCAATAGATAATAGTTGACCACCTAGAGACATTCATGAAGACAAGGAAATCCTTCTTAGTGTGTAAATTGAATGTGATTGTCCATATACGGTGTTACATATTCTTTCTCTAACCAACAGGTTATATAAGAAACATTATCTTGAAATTAGGTAATCTATTAAGTGTTTTGATTGATGTTTTTGGAAACTCATCATAAAATTTTAATGGGAACGAAATGTTACATGATAAAAAAAGCTATCGCTAATCTGTTCTTGGAAAATTTTAGGGGTTGACTTATACTGATTTTTTAAAGGAAGAAAAACTGTATATTAAAATATTTATACACCTACCTTTCATGTGAATTACTGTGATGTGTTGCTTGTACCTTGAGCAACAAGAATATCCCAGTGAGGTTGAGATATTGTCATAGTATGTTTACAAGACTTGGGTGTAAGATTGATAAATACGCATATGCTATGGATGGTGGAATGGAGACATGTCTGGCCCATGTGCTACACTACCTCTAGGAGATTGTTTTTTGGGTTTGAATGACTATCTATGTTACTTGGACATGATAATATCATGATTTTCCTTGGAATTTTCTAGTAGAAGTTTAAACATAAAAATAAGATATTAGACTTTCTTAAATAGTTAAATGGTTGATGCAGTACAAGGAAACACTCCTGGAAGGAATGACATACATGTTACTTGAAGTTTAGGTAAAAATCAATCCTATCCTTATATATCTTCTAGCATGTATCAAAAAGGATTTAAGTACTGATATAGTTTGTAGGTTATTGCATGGCACAAGGTTAATCAACTCATTGTTTGATCAAATGTTGACTTGTCATGAGATTTGGTTATGGATTTTTGTTATTATATTTCTTCTAAGGATGCCAATGATTTCTCACCTGTGATAGGTGGATATTCTACTTTATTGATGGTTGGTATGGATTTATTTTCAACAATTGAGATGCCCATACATATAGTAGGTGGTTGATTTGTTCTACTGGATATCACCTATTGGAAGTTGGGATTATCCATCCTAGTAAGATCTCTTATACTAATCCCATGGTATTATAGACGAATAAAGATTGATATTTTCACCTATGTATCAATTAGATATCACTCAATTGAATAAGTCTAAACATGTTAATTGTACACCCCGGTTTAGTTCAAAGCCTTTGAATTTTTATGTGTATGTTCATGGGGCTAGTTTCCTCAGTAGATAACAACATTAGTAGTGTTCTCTTCACTAGTCGGAGGGTCAAGGATGTTACAGTCTGGTATCAGAGCCTTGGGATTGCAATATTGGGCCTCTATGGGCCAAGGAAATCATCTAATAGAGAATCAATTAACCCCTTCTGAGCACAGGATAACATGGAGAATTTTAAAAATTCTAAGTATGGAGAATATCAGATGACTTAAGCCGAGTCCATCTGATACGTCGAATGAATTAAGCTGAGTCCATTCGATAAAGAAACCCAACATAGAGAAATTTTGAAAATTTCCTGAGTTTGAAATTTTACCGAAGGTCTCAGTTAGGTGGAGCCGAAGGTGTCGGCTAGGTGGAGCCGAAGGTCTTGGCTGGGAGGATCCGAAGGCCTCGACTAGGAGGATCCGAGGTGTTAGCAAGGCTCGTTGGAAGGGAGCCGATGTGATGGAAGAAAGAGGACTATAAGAAGAAAAATTAGAAAATTTTTCTAAGTAAAGGAAATATCGAATTTTTTTTTTTGATGGCTCTTGAAAGAAGCTCTTCGAGGCATCTCGGATAACTTTTCGATGTCTCTTAGAAGAAATTTTTTGATGGCTCTTAGAAGAATCTCTCTGAGGCATCTCGGATAACTTTCCGATGTTTCTCACAATTTTTTTTCCAATGGCTCTTGGGAGAAGCTCTTCAAGGCATCTTGGATAAATTTTCAATGTCTCTCGGAAAATGTTTTCCAATGGCTCTCGGGAGAAGCTCTTCAAGGAATCTCAGATAACTTTATGATGTCTCTAGGAAGAAGTTTTTTGATGCACATCGGAAGATAAAATAAGATCAACCCGATATGGCGTTGGATGACAGAGGAAGATCGACCTAATATGGCATCGGAAGATAGAGGAATATTGATCCGATAAGCGTCAGAAGGGAAATGGAGATCAGTCCATTGAGGTGCCAGAAAAAATTGTTAACAGTGAAACGATACATCAAATGACTTGTTTGGAAGGGATATGTAATGTCCCCGACCCTTCGACCAGTGAAGAGGACGCTACTATACATCAAAACATCTGGGCAACTAGCCCCATGAACATGAATATACATAAAATGCTGAAGTAAAATTATTTAAAACATAAAACATGCTAAGATGCATAATCATTTGCATACACGGTGGAAGAAAACATAAATTCAGGCATTGAAAATGTTCATCATAATTCATTAGCTATCAAATATAATTGTAGATATGAAATAGACAAGGGTACTTATCTCATAAAGAACTTGTCCCACATCTAGTTATGTCATTGCAATGTTCCACCCAACCATAGGCCAGCATGTTCATCAATCTCTCAGCAACAATGCAACCCCCAAACTGGGCATGATTCCCCAAGGAATAAGGGACTAAGCAGTCGTACACATAGCCAAGGTACACAAATCAGCCAAGCCAACATAGTAGGGCTTATCAGGCTATCAAGGAGCTGGGAGAAGCTAAATTCAAAGATGGTGAGCTCATGGAAGAGCTAAGGATTCCTACACTAGAGCTAGCCTGACCTCTAAGACACCCACACACACCCGACACCAGGAATCAGTCCCTTCTCTACTTCACAGTCTCTTGGGACCTGACATCCCTTACCAGTGCTCTTCCGGGGTTATGGAGAAGAAAGCCAACCATATAACTCTGTTTATGTGGCTCCTCGAACCCAAGTTTCTCAAGTATACCCAGCTTTAAATCCCACTCCACATAGTCCGAAGACCAACCATTGCATACACACAGCCAACAAGCAGGTCACAACTTAGACAAGGGGAAAAAATCCCTGAGTCATTCTTTCCCCTATCATGGGCAAAACGAATCCATAATAAGAATCCACAGCTGCTCAAATGTAGTTGAAACCATAGTAAACAAGTCGTGGGGAAAGCAACAGCCCCCAATCCCAACACTACAACACGGGAGAAGAAAACATAGCCTGAAAAGGAGGAGAAGACCGATTATCATTCTAGATAGGGGAAAAACATATGCAAACCACAAAATTCGTGAGGGTAACACACATACACACAGCCCCTGGGCGTGAATGGCTTCTGCACTGGAAAATCAATTCTTTGCATACACCGAAGGAAGAACATACCCATACCCCCTCTCGGTGTGTGAGGCAAAGTAGCTGGTCTCCCTTGCATGAAAAATGGATAGAGGAGAGAAATCCCCTATGTGAGGAATGGGAAGCCAAAAAGATCGGAGAGTTTTTTTTCAGACGGTTCGTGAGGGTGATCCAAACTGCCAAGAGTGGGAGATTCAAAGCGTTTCCTATTGTTTTTCCTTTCCTCCACATTAATGGAATGATCCAGCTAGAGGAAGGTGTGTGCAGATAGGTCTGCCACCCACCACTACCCAACAAATAATTGCCCTCAACTAACATCAGGGTTCTTTGAATGAGTGGCTGACACATGGATTTTCCCCAATGGCTCCCATGGGTTAGACAATACTCCCCCCCCCCCTTAACCTTAGGAAATCATGCCCTTTTCATTTAACGTTGGACCATTGTAGCTGGCCGTAGGTTCATTTGAATTAATGTGCATATTTACATGATGCCAAAAGTATAATGCGTCAGATAGCACGATATACCATCGACAACGATCCCAATTTCTGAAACATACACAGAAAAATCGATTGTGGGGATTTTGCCCTTATCTCCACACCACGATTAATTACAAATATACATAATGTATCATGTAATGCAAGTGGGGTCAAAATCAGGGTATTACAGTCCCCTCCCCCTTGGAATAACACCATCCTTGTTGTTCCAATACATAGGAATAAATATACAATTTGCACATCAAAATTTCAAAATTTTGCAGATCTGTCCCATGTTCAATTATTTACTTGAACTTTTAGATCGAAGCCCCTTGGCTTCCACGACCTTCTCTTCCTGGTTCTCAACTTTTGACTCATCCCAAGTCTAGGAACTTTTCTATATCTTGAGCATCTCTCCAAGATTTTCTTGGGTCTTGGCAATTGTTTGAAGAATAAGAATTCCAGCCAAGTCCAATAGCTTTTGGTCTACTACCATGATCAATGTGCACAATAGACTTCACTTTTCTCGCCTTTGAAATGCATCATTGAAATTCTGTTAGACCAAGCATAATATAGGCATTAAAATCAGTCAATTAATTGCCCAATTGGCATGACAGTCCAAGTCTCATCAAGAAGACATTCATATTTTTCATGCCTTCTCGACAGGCACATGAGCTCATTCATTTCCATTCTTGGGCAGGGATTTAACCATTCCAGCATTCATAATTACTTTAAGCAAATAGACACATTCTATTTTCAGCCATACATGCATTCAACAATCTTCTGTTTTCACAATGCATAAGTATATATATATAATTAAAATGAAAGAGAGAGCAGCAAGAGTTTTCCCCCTCTTTGTCTTGTTCCATCCTAGAACCCACACCATCGCTATGGCTTTTCATGATCTTGGCCTCTTTCACTTCACCGTGAATGCTGGACCAATCCCTCTTGGTCATGACACTTAGTGTCTCTGGTCTATTTCAGACCTCTCAACCATGGGTCCTCCCCACATGGTTTGTCTCGGCTACTAGGAACTTCATAGTCTCAGTAGCACCTTTTTCATTACTGCTCATTATAAGCTCTTCAGGACAGTCACATGTCCACATGCACCCCTAGGATGGTCTTATAGTCCTCGATTCCAGTGATACCTATATTCAAACATTGAATAAATTCACATGTTTAGTTTATTCTCATCATTTTTTATCTCTTAAACAATAACTTAAAACATCATAACCAAATCATATACACATGCATATTCATAAGCAATAATTGCAAAATAATCCAATACTTATCTGTATTGTGTGTTTCCTCATTGGTCCATAGGATCCTCCTTCACTTTGCAAGCCTTGGGATTTCCTATGGAATTGGATGTTAGGCCATCATGCAGGCTACTTCACAACATCCTTATATATATATATATCAGGAACAATCAAGCAAACCTTTAGTTGGGTTTATCAGACCATCCAACCAAGCCAATATACAATTGGGTTTATCAGGCTGCTTCCAATCAAGCCAATACACCGCTTGGTTTATCAGGCTACTCATCCAAGCCAACCTTCAGTTGGGTTTATCAGACTGTCAACAAATCACCTACACTTATATCAACAACCAATCAGCCAAGCCAACACAGTTGGCTTTATCAGGTCATCAACAATAACACATGCACTTATATCAACAACCAATCATCCAAGCGAACACAGTTGGGTTTATCAGTCCATCAACAATAACACATGTCTTATATCAAAAATAAACGATCATTTCCAAGTCCAGGATCTACTATGGATCCCCAGGCATATAATAGCCCAACATCTCCTTCGAGTACATCTTCATGCCGACTGGGAAGGAAACTTTATCATTATCATTTCCAGGTTTCATTTCCAGCAGTGAGCTCTAATTCCACTACCCCATACAACACAAGAAACCACCCCCTTCTCCGCTCTCTAGTCCCTCGGGAATGTCTCCTTCTCTGTGCTCTTCAGTAGGAGGTAGGATGAGCCCAAGCCATATTCCATTTAGTGTGCAACACAAGATTGCATCTATTTAGCTTGACGACACACGCAATATAAGCAACTCATTAGCATTATTGTTCTAAAACTGGAATCACATTTCATATCATTCACTATCAAGTATTGAGACACCAGGAGTGCGTCCACCCCCTAGGGTGTAATCAATATTGAAAACCCTTTCATGATCCGACATTGGGAAAGTGTGCACCCCTTTCCGATGTGAACCATGTAGGCCCTATTCCTACTCAAGCAATATCCCATAATGGAAATAAAATCAAAACATGTTCTGCATATCGAATTTAATAATTTGACATGCATATTCTTAGCTAGGGTCAGAGAACACTTATCCATTTTTCAAGGAAGTATTCCTTCATTAAGGAAGGATGAGGGCTTCCTTCTCTGAGTTGACAATCCATCAGTTTGCCATCACAACTCCTTTTTACATTTCATATTCACACATGTCTTACCGACATAATCCATACCATCTCACTCATGTTGCTTACCAAACATGTAGTGCAGATGACACATTTCCAAAATGTCCAATGGAGTTTCACCTGAAACCCATTTCCAAGATAAGGGAAAACCTTCCCATGAAGTTTGGCTCCTGCAAGCCATCACACATGATCTTCTTGTAGTGTGACCCCTTGTACATTCATCAAATAGCCAAACACTCAATCATCATCTGATAATACAATCCAAATTTGATTGTTCCATAACCAAGCAATGCCATTAGTAGTTAAATTCACTAGGAATTTGCAACTTTGTCTACTACATAAATTTATTTTCTTAACAATGAGGTGATACTCATTTGTGGGTCTCTTGTAAGCATCACCACTATGCCCATTATAATTTTATGCTTACTAGCATAACATGAATACCCACTTACAATGTGTCCACTTGACACAATCTTATGCAAGCCAATAGTGATTAGTAGTTGTTAGCAATTTCTTAAACCCGAAACTTCACAATTCAAATTTAACAACCCAGCATGCATACAAACTATTTTCACAGCCATGAGACTCTTCTCATAAGGTTTGGCTCTTGCACATGGTAAATTTATGCCTTTGTCATGGTCTTACCCCAATTTCCATGGCCCAAACAACCTACTCGAAAACTGAACCCAAACAACCTACTCGAAAACTGAACCTCAATCAGTCAAACAATTAGTAAGTCTTGATGCATATAACGTTTTCATTGCTGCAACAATCACTGAAGAATTTTCAGAATTTATAAAATTCAAACACCTCTAGCTGTTAATCATATCAATATTACCAAAACTCATTTACTTCATGCAATCATTATCATACTAAAATTCACAAGGTCACATCATTTATGCCAAAATGAAATGTTCAAATACTCACTCCACAAGCATATCATTGTACCATCTTGTCCTTCCATAGAGCATTTTTGGCAGCCAATTGATCATGGCTACCCTCTTCATGTACTTACTATCCTGCATTCATAACAACTCTTGAAATGGTTCCATAATTGTCATCAATTCATCATTTCAACCATTAATTATTCATAATGACACATGCACTATCTCTATGCATTCATGCATTACATCACAGCATTTTCACTCATACTTATGTATGCATATCTACAACATTTACTCATACTTTTCATATGCATCCATTCAATGCATAACTACAATATTTATAAATTCTTTTAATGCATACCGACTCAAGGATACCTTGCAATGATTCAGGAATACTACGCATTCAATCATACCATGCATGGTCCAACCATGACTACTTCATATAGGATGCATGACCATAATCAAGATCATCAGTGCTTACCTTCCTTGGCTACTAAGCTCATAACAACATAATACAAGCATGACACATTTATCTATGAATGCAATATAAAATTTAGATACCCACATGGTATGAGACCTTTTTCTTTTACCACTCCAAGCAATTGTCATAATTAAACTCTTACCTTCATGGGTCCTACTTACACCCTTGACATTACCAGTTTGGTTGGTCCTTGGCAGGAGATTGCAGAATTTGCTCACCAACTTTTGATTCTGGACTTGTTGCCTTATCCCTTTCTCCATAGGGTTGTTGGTTGCATTAGTGAGTATCAACAACATATTCAGCCATCTCCATGGTGTCGTTGGTTTTCCCACTAATGCCAACACCAATGCAATAATTATCATTAGTGGTTCATTATAAATATATAATTCTTACCAACATGTAATATCCTATGCATGCAAGGCATATCCTCAAACATTTCATGTATAAAACTTGTAATCATAATTAGCAAGACAGGGTTTAAGGAATTTTCCCTTTTCAAATCCCTCATCTTTGCATGGAACTCCTCTTCTACACAACAGCTGGTTTGACTTCATAGTCCTTGCTATCTCTGGGCATACAATTCCTGGAGCAACAAACTTTCCAAGCAACCACTAGTACGTTTATGCTCTGCATTCAAATTCTAGTGATTCTTCCTTATTCCCTACTGGATGCGTTTTCCAATGCCTATCCACATGCTTCATTCTGACCTTGGGCGTGAAAATCACACCATTTCA
This sequence comes from Pseudotsuga menziesii, assembly GCA_001517045.1. NCBI lineage: Eukaryota > Viridiplantae > Streptophyta > Pinopsida > Pinales > Pinaceae > Pseudotsuga > Pseudotsuga menziesii. Next base: position 146,495 of record LPNX011151027.1, read on the forward strand.
AACATGAAGGCAAAACACACCACTGAATTTTGGTCTGAAATGCTAACTTCAACCACCAAGGGTTTTCTCCCTTTTCACTCTTGAAACTGCTGAAAAATAAAATGAGAATTCATTGCAAAACCCACTGGAACACTAGCTAGAACTGCTAAAAATTCCACTCGAAAAACCTAAACCTTATTTCTCCCTATCGAGTCTCTTTCCAACTAAGTTTCCAATGTTTCGGCGGTCAAAAGCTCTAGTTTTCTCCATGCTCATCGGTGGCCTATTCATCTATTTCCTTCCATTGTTTTGGTGGAAAAAACCACTAATTTTCTCTGCTGCATCAACGGTTTCATCAGCCATGGTTTTCCGCTATATTAGCGGCTCCAAAAACTGTCCGTCAGGTGGATAGTCCATTAAATAGCCGCAACTGTGGGAAACAAGCTGACTGTGGTTTCCACAGACCATATAAACACATCGGCGGTTTCGTCAACTAATTTCTAGTGATCCGATCCACTAGTCTTCCCCCCCCCACCGACGATTCAAACAACAACCCTCTCCATGGCGTCGGCGACCGGGGCACTACCCATCGAGTGGATAACTACTTAGGAATCCGTAACGGTGGCAATCAAACTCACTGTGGTTCTCGTGGACTGTAACTTTGACGGTTGTCGAAACTCTATCCACTGTGTGTCGGTGACTTCAACAACTAAGATTTTTCGATGATGGCATGTCGAGAATTGGAAGCACTAATTGTTATAGCATCGACGATCTGATGCGTTATCCATCGGGTGCATGGTCCCATAGAATTCCGTAACGGAGGACACACAAATAGTTAGATTTTTTCGATGCTCATCGGTGGTTTCATCCACTAAACTTCTCCAATGCTTTTTGCACTTAGAGAAATTTCAGAAATTTTCTTCCCTTGTCTGTCGTCGCGTCATCTCTTCAAGCAACTAACTTTCGCCGTCGTTTCGGCGGTCTTCGAGAGATCTTCACTGAAACTATGGCTCTGCCTTCAACTAATTTTCGCCATTGCATCATTGGCACCTTCTTCATATTTCTATCAGTGATCCCATCTTCTATTTTCCATCGATGTTTCGGTGGTTCTCTCAACTAAATCTCGCCGACATTCTCGTACTTCAAAATTTTCAAAATTTTCTTCTTTTTTCCCCTCTGCGTCAGCACTTTCATCCTCTATATTCCGCCGAATCCAATGGCCTTTATCGGTGGTCCATTTGATTAAACAAGCCGGTGTTTCAGCGGTTCCATCATCTAAATATTGCTGATCCCTTTGACTGATCTTCACCCTTCGACCGGTGAAGAGGACGCTACTATACATCAAAACATCCGAGCAACTAGCCCCATGAACAAGAAAATACATAAAATGCTGAAGTAAAATTATTTAAAACATAAAACATGCTAAGATTCATAATCATTCGGATACACAGCGGAAGAAAACATACATTCAGGCATTCAACATGTTCATCATAATTCATTAGCCATCAAATATAATTGCAGAGATGAAATAAACAAGGGTACTTATCTCATAAAGAACTTGTCCCGCAACCAGCTACGTCGCTGTAATGTTCCACCCAAACATAGGCCAACATGCTCATTAATCTCTCATCAACACTGCCACGCTTGAGCTGGGCATGATTCCCTAAGGAATAAGGGACTAAGCAGACTTACACATAGCCAAGGTACACAAATCAGCCAAGCCCACACAATAGGGCTTATCGATCTATCAAGGAGCTGGGAGAATCTAAATGCTAAGATGGTGAGCTCATGGAAGAGATAAGGACACCTACACTAGAGCTTGCCTAACCTCTAAGACACCCACACACACCCGACACCAGGAATCAGTCCCTTCTCTGCTTCACAGTCCCTCAAGCACTGACTTCCCTTACCAGTGCTCTTCCGGGGTTGTGGAGAAGAAAGCTAGCCATCTAACTCTATTTGTGTCGCTCCCTGAACCCAAGTTTCTCAAGAATACCCAGCTTTCAATCCCACTCCACACAGTCTGAAGACCAACCATTGCATACACATATCCAACAAGCAGTTCACAGCTTAGACAGGGGAAAAACAATCCCTGAGTCATTCTTGGCCCTATTGTGGCCAAAAAGACTCCATAATAAAAATCCACAGCTGCTCAAACGTAGTTGAAATCACAACAAACAGTTTGTGGGGAAAGAAACATCCCCCAATCCCAACACTGTAACATGAGAGAAGAAAACACAGCCTGAAATGGAGGAGAAGACCAATTCTCAGCCTGGATAGGTGAAAACCATACGTAGACCACAAAATCCATAAGGGTAACACAAATACACACAACCGCTGGGCATGAATGGATTCTGGACCAAAAAATCAATTCTCTGCATATGCCGGAGGAAGAACATACCCAGACCCCCAATTGGTGGATGAGGCAAAGCAGCTGGTATCCCATGCGTGAAAAAATGGACAGAGGAGAGAAATCCCCTACGTGAGGAATGGATAGCCAAAATGATCGGAGACTCTTTTTTCCATACGGTGCGTGAGGGTGAGCCAAACTACTGAGAGTGGGAGAGTGGAAGCATTTCCTGTTGTTTTTCCTTTCCTCCATGTGAATGGAACAATCCAGCTAGAGGAAGGTGAGTGTGGACAGGCTTGCCACGCACCACTACCGAGCAAATAATTTCCCTCAACTAACATCAAGGTTCTTTGAATGAGTGGCTGACACATGGATTTTCCCGAATGGCTCCCACGGGTTACAATCCCCCCCCCCTTAACCTTAGGAAATCACACCCTTTTCATTTAATGTTGCATCGTCGTAGCTGACCGTAGGTTCATTTCAATTAATGTGCATATTTACATGATGCCAAAACTATAATGTGTCAGATAGCATGATACCATCGGCAATGATCCCAATTGCCGAAACATACACAACTAAATCGATGGTGGGGATTTTTCCCTTAGCTCCACACCACAATTAATTACAAATATACATCATGTATATTTTAATGCAAATGGGTTCAAAACCAGGGAATTACAGGATCCTATCAGATGGAAAAAAAAAACTATGTTTTTCAGTGGGATTTTTTAGTGGAAAAGCAGGATTCTTGTGGGATTTACAAGTGCTGAAAAGGTGAAAATTGGTAGTGATCGTATGCGCCATATTGCGTGAAAATAAAATATTTACAAAAAAACAAACGAGGGCGCTTCCCCCTTGACCCCCATTGTCCCCCTAAGACTGTCGTTTGTGGTGAAAAGAAAATTATGCGATTCGACAAAGTTGTCAATATATGATGTTCCAATGCAGGAAAGTAATTATGAACTCAAGATATTTTTATGCCTCTAATAGTTATGTTTATTAACACATTTTGTAGAATCATAGTCACCTTCAAAGGCACCATTCTGCATCAAGCAGTTTCCAAAATTCATTCTTGACTAGGCTAAGATGTGGATCGATGACATGAATGATGTATAGGATCCCTATAAGTTCAAGGAAGATGCTATGGGAGAAAATTATGAGACAGAGTCGAATGGGAGAATATTTCAAGATACTCCCCCATATTTTGTAGCCACCATGAGGAGCCTAAGGGTGGATTTGCAAATTTGCAAGTAAGACAATGAAAGGATGCTTAAGGCTCAAGAAGATCAAAATTAGATAAATGCAACTATACTGCAGTGTTTGACAAACATCCAGGGACATATAAACTCTAGGAATCATACAACTAATCTAGAAATAAGCAGGAGTAGTGTGAGGGGAGATTCCCATAAAAGGTCCCATATCTCCAGGAGGGATTCTAGGGACATAAGGAATGCACCAAAATGGAATAGTAGCGGGTCATATGATTCTGAAAAACTGAGTGGGGATTCAATCTCTCTATCTCACAAGAATAAGAGGAGGAGATGTTATAAGAACAATTCACGAGATGAATTCAAAAAGGCAAGGCCTCCTACTTTTAATGGTGAGTTCAAGACTGGTCAAGAAGCTAAGGATTGGCTTCTTGGGATGAGGAAGTATTTCCAAGTCCAAGACTATTCTAGAAAGATGAAAGCAAGGGTAGCTATATTCAATTTGACTAGAAGAGAATCCATATGGTGGAAACACCATAGACAAGTAAACAAGGTTAATGAAAGAATAATTGTGTGGAAACAATTCAAGAAGTATTTCAAGCACAAGTACCTCTCTGATAGGTACTATGATGATAAGATTAACGGATTCCATGAGCAGAGATTGGGACAGCATACCATCGAAGAGTATGCGAATAACTTCCTAGAAATATTGAGGTATGCCAAGTACATCAAAGATGAAAAAGTGAAGATCCAACATTTCCTGAGTGGATTTCCTCAGCCCTATAGAGACAAATTTGAGTTTTATGAACCTAGAACTATTGAAGAAGCAATAAAGAATGCTAAGTATTGCTATGAGCAAAGCAAAGGTAAACCTGATTATCATAAGACATGGAAGGAAAAAAAGAATGAGAAGTATCACCAAAGGAAGAAAGGTTTCAAATCTTCTAACTTCAGGAATCGGCAGAAGCAACAATCACAAGCTGAGAAGCAGCCAACTAGAGCAATGGGAGAAAATCCTAGAGATCCACAGTAGAACAGGGAACCTCTCCAATGTTGGAAATGTGGAGGACCAAACATGCACAGGAATTGTCCACTCAAGAATGAGAGTGCAAGGCCAAATTACAACATTCAAGAAGCAGAAATAGTGGGTCAAGTATCAAGGGTCATCCTTAGGATTTATACAAAACTTGAGGAGCCCCAGGAAGATCACCAGTCAACTGTGGTTGAAGTTGCAGGTAAGATATTTGAGAAATATGTTTCTATTTTGATTGACCCCAGTTATACTCACAGTTACATTACTCCTAAAGTTGTGGATATTTTTTCTTTTAAGAAAGTAAAGCATTGAGAATCTTGGATAGTTCAGCTAGCCACTGGAACTAAGAGAAAGGTTAGTGAAGTGGTAGAGAAATTTCCATCGGTTATGAACATACTGGTCACTTGTGTTGATCTGAATGTTCTACCACTTGGTTCCTATGATGTTCTCATTGGAATGGATTGGTTAGAATATCAAAGGGTAAATCCTGACTATTACAATAAGACTTTTGAATGCATGGATGAAGAAGGGAACCCAATAGTTGTAAGAGGCATTCCAAAGGTGATTTCTGTGAGGACGATTTCAGCAATGCAGTTGATGAAATTTTTTAGGAAAGGTTGTCAATTGTATGCAGCTCATATTTTGGAGGCAACAAAGAATGAAACTCCTAGGTTGGAAGACTTTCATATGTTGCAAGAATTCAGGGATGTGTTTCCTGATGAGATTCCAGGTCTTCCTCCAAAGAGGGACATTGATTTCACAATTGAACTTGTGCCAGGAGCAGCACCAGTGTCCAAGACACCCTACAGAATGAGTACACCAGATATGCTAGAGTTGAAGATGAAACTGGAAGAATTGTTGGAGAAGAATTATATCAAGCTGAATGTGTCTCCTTTGGGAGCACCAGTTCTTTTTGTAAAGAAGAAAGATGGTACACTCAGCTTGTGTATTGATTACAAACAATTTAACAAGGTTACTATGAAGAATAAATACATGTTGCGTAGGATTGATGAGCTCTTTGATCAAATGAGAGGAGCAAAGGTGTTTTCCAAGATTGAATTGAGGTCTGGTTACCATTAGGTGAGAATGAAGGATGAATACATTCATATGACATCCTTCAAAACAAGGTATAGACATTGTGAGTTTGTAGTGGTACCATTTGGTCTCACAAATGCACCAACTAGATTTATGTGCCTTATGAACAGTGTCTTCGACAGGTATTTGGACAATTTTGTTCTTTTTTTCCTTGATGACATTCTTATTTATTCTAAGAATGAGGAAGAGCATGAAGAGCATTTGATATTGACATTGCAATTGCTCAGGGAGCATCAACTATATGCAAAGTTGAACAAGTGTGACTTCTATAGAGATAGAATTCAGTATTTCGGTCACATTATCTTAGAATAGGGTATATCTATGGACCCTAAAAAGATTGAAGCCATTATGAATTGGCCTACTCCAAGAAATGTGACAGATGTAAGATATTTTATGGGACTTGACAGATACTACCGGAGATTCATTGAAGGATTCTCCAAAGTTGCACATTCCATCACTTCTTTGCAAAATAAGGGTATATAGTTTGAATGGACATAGAGGTGTGAAGAAAGCTTCAAGCAGTTGAAGAATCTTCTCACCAGTGCATCAGTATTGAAAGTTACAGACCCAGAGAAATATTTTGTGGTGTGTACCGATGCATGCAGACAAGGGATTGGAGGAGTCCTTATGCAATACAACCATGTGATATGTTATGAATCAAGAAAGTTGAAGGAACATAAGAAAAAATATGCCACTCATGACCTAGAACTTGAATCCATAGTACATGCTCTCAAGATGTCGAGGCATTATTTGATGGGAAGAAGATTTGAGTTAAGGAGAGACCATTTTGGTTTGAAGTATTTGTTTGATCATCCTACTCTAAATGTTAGGAAAGCGAGATGGCTGGAGTTTTTATGTGAGTTTGATTTTGAAATGAAGTACATAAAGGGAAAAGAGAATAAGGGAGTTGATGCAGTCATCATGAAGGTGCAGGAAATGGATGTGGCATCTGTTAGTATTTGCCAACCATATTTGAGGCAACAGATTGTTAGTCATACCACTGAAGATGAGATGTATGCAGAGGTAAAAGGAAAATTGAAGCAACAAAGTCTTGAGAAGATGTATGAGGGATATAAATTGGAAGAATATGGACTTCTTACTTATAAAGGAAAAAGTTATATTCCAAATGTAGTAGAGTTAAGGAGAGTTGTTATGGATAAATCCATTAAGTTCCATATTTTGGTCACCGAGGATATCAAAACAAAATTGCTATAGCGAGAAAGCAGTAGTTTTGGCTAGGAATGAAAAATGACATGGATGAATATATTTCAAGGTGCATGAAATGTCAGTAGGTAAAGGTTGAGCATCAACACCCTGCAGGCTGTAGAAATTCAGGCCTGCAGTAGATTAATTTCACTCACAGCAATTAACAATTGATCATGCAAATTATCAACAATGGAGACTGAATATGGAGCTGTAACACAAAATTATATTAACTGAGTGTACAATAGCCAACCCTGTAATAACATAGGCTGCTGAATATATAGAATACATGAGCAAATCGAATGCATGAGGAAGCATCCAAATCTAGCATAAAGCAGGCTTACCCAAAATAGGCAAATCCCCCATAGGTGTAAAAAGCTGATCCCAAATCTATCAAGGACCCCACGAATTAGCAAGGGCGCATGGGCAAGCTAAAGAGTGGTCAAATGGCAGCTCATACATGCTTTTGCATGGAGGAAAGAGTGGAGGATGAAAGGGGAATAAAACAAGTTCACCTCACCTAGTCTAGCTTTCCTTATGTGCTTTAAAAAACTGGAAAAGCAGTCAACAAAGCAGAAAAAGCAGAAGGGCGCCTAGGAGGCCAGGAATAAAGCAGATTTGATTCCCAGGACTTTCCAAAGCGCTCCATGAGTCAATAATGGCAAGTTTGACCTCTATGGATAGGCAATTGACAACTTGCACATGGTGGGACTCATGGACTAGGCAAATAAGACAAAACAAATGAAATAATGTCTAAGTGGGTAAATACTATGGGTTGATTATTCTAACACAGGCTTGTTGCAGCCTTAACCAGTTCCAGAATGGAAATGGGATGTTATTTCCATGGATTTTATTACATGATTTCCAATGACTTGGATAAAACATGACTCCATCATGGTTGTGGTGGACAAGTTGACAAAGGCAACAAATTTTATACCAGTTAACTCTATGCATAAAACCAATGACATTACAAATATATTCATGAAGGATATTTTCAAATTGCATGGATTTCCGAAGGAAATAGTCTCTGACAAAGATGACAAGCTCACTTCCAATTTTTGGAAGGGGTTGTTTGTAGGTTTGGGTACAAAGCTAAACTTCAACACTACCTACCATCCTCAAACTCATGGGAAGACATAAATATTTAATCAAGTGCTTGAGGACATGGTTCACATGTATGTGATGGATAAACCAACCAAGTGGGAATATTACTTACACTAGGTAGAGTTTTCTTATAAGAATGGACAACAGTAATCCTTGGGGATGATTCCGTATGAAGCTTTTTATGATAGGAGGTGTAGGACACCAGTGACTTGGGATAATCCAGTGAATAAGGTTTTGCTTGATCCAGAATTGCTCAAGGAATTGGAGTAGGAGGTTGTAAAGATTAGGAAAAATATGAAAGCAACCAAGACAGACAGAAAATCTATGTAGATAAGAATAGGGTGAACAGAGAGTTCAGTGTTAGAGATCATGCTTACCTCAGAGTGAGGGAAAAGAAGAGCTCCTTGAAGCTTGGAAGTGTTGAAATATTGTAACTTCAAAGAATATTCTATATGTATCCTTTTGTGGTCCCCGATGGTCCTACCAGGAGGACCACTTGTATTACATTGTACCCTGATGCTCCTAATCGAAATAACTAATAAGATTCATGAGGTAGTCCCCTCTAATTGTAAAGGTGGGTCATCAGCACCCTAGTGTGGTTACTTGAGCCTACATGATTTAACTCGATCCTACATGTCAAATGAGTTAACTTAAGTGAACAGATGAATATAAATAGGGGTGTAGTGCTCCGCATTTGTGACACACACACTCACTTGAGTAGCGCACTTGTGGAGGAGAAAAGTTGCTGGAGAAGGAGGAGGATCAGGTTTTCGATCTCCTTGTTGTTTTTACCTTTTTACCTTTTTCGGGCATCTATATTGAGGAAGCTTTTGCTAGGTTTTTCCCTTTAGGGTTTTCCCAAGATAAATCTGTGTTGTTCTTGTGATACTATTTCTTTCAGTGATCCTGTTTATATGCTTTTGTTATGAAAAATGAAATGACATACTGATGTCTTAGCTAAGCATATGAAAATTTAACGTGGTATTGGAGCTAACCTGAATAGGACAACTTTCACAAGCTACAGAATCTAGGGATTCTTATATTTTGGTTCTCTCTCCACAATCGATCAACAAAAGAATGCTAGGCCGACTCTCCATTGAAGGGTGCATCTTTCTGTCGAAGCCGAATTTGATTCCGAGCATTTTCAGTTTTCGGTGTGGGAAATTAGGGATTCCTACTGAAGAGGAATTTTTGAGTGAGCCTGGCATAGGATTTTTCTCCTCATAAAAATCAAATTTTATAGATCTGGATCAAGATTTTTGGTTGGGTGAAACTCTAGGAAAGTCAAACCATAGTTTGACCCCGAACTAGAAAAACCCTAAATACTAAAACTGATACATTTTGGTACATTCACTATATCCCAATATTGGAAAAGAATCAAGAGCTGAAAATTGTAGAGGCCGAAGATAAAATCCTACTGTACACTGTGTCAAAACTTCAGCCTCATATTCACTGTAGTCTGTAAGATATGATCCCTCCAAGTTAGGGATCCAGCCTCCTCCAGAATTCATCCCTAAACAAGACACCTGGGGAAACTTACTATAGCGTGGGATACAGGGGTCCAAATTAAATTCCTGAAGATGTTCCAAAAATAGCATGGACTGTACTTTCTGTGTTCTTAAATTAAGTAACCAAAGACAAAACAATGACACATGGCATGCTGTACAACTTCACCATTATGAAAAGTCCTGTAACAGGTCACCTTGGAAAAAGTATCATAAATCCCAATTGGTGAAACCAATTTTGATGAAAACTATGGTGTTGTATCAAGGAAATTTGAGGTTACTACAGTGGGAAATTTGAAACATAGAGGAATAGTAATTTCGGAGATACCATAGAATCAGTGATAGGCATTTCTACAGAAGAAATTGGAAAACTAGGGCTTCCTGTTCCGAGAGCTTTCCTCCACTGTTTTCAGAAAACGAGTACATTGGATAGCTCCATTTGAAGATATCTATATTTATATCCAATCGTATCTAAAATATTCCAAGTTTTTAAAATTAGGATTTCTCTGACAAATCCTAGATCAACCAGCTCTGGAAGCAGGACGGACACCTCAAATCGATAAGATCTAATATTTTGCTATTTGAATTTGAGGTTCTCATTTCAAAGTGATCTATCACATCATCTTGATGATAAGCTTCGTAAAGTTGAAAACTTCCAAGCATTGAAGTATTTGATCTCTTTGAAGAAAATGAATTGGACACCTACATGAGTAGAGAGGTTCCAATTCCATATGGAGATGAGGCTCAAAGCGTTACACAAGAAGAACTTGATCAAGGCCAAGAAGATCATTGTTGATTCAATCACGGATCAACTTGTACCAAAAGTGTCTTCCCTAAAGACACCAAAGATGTTTGATTCCTTGATCAATCTATTTGAATATAAGAACTTAAATCAAAAGATGGCTTTGAGAAAACAGTTGAAGAATGTGAAGATCCAGAATGCAGAACAACTTGAAGCGATAGAAGAAGAAGTGAAGAATGCAGAAGTGGTGATAGCCACCTTGAATGGCCTCCCAGGATCATGGGATTCATTCATATAAATAATGTATGCCAGAAGGAATTAATTGCTTTCAGCTCAACTCATAAGAAGAGAAGAAGAAGATGGGAGCAATTGAAGATCAAGCTCTTACCATTCAAAGAAGATCCCTCAAGCGATGAGGAATATGAAGAACTCAATTCTTGAAGAACCTCTTACTCATCTTATCATTTGGATAAGAAATGATGATTTCATGAATGAAGAAGATGATAAAGCATAATGATCAAGATGGAGTCTACCCACAAAACAAATAAAAGATAAGTATTCAATTGTCATTTCATGATATTGTTTTGTTATACATTTGATTATATTGTTTGCATTAATGACTGTATACTACTAATATGCATGTGATGGGTAAGTAGCTCATGGTGCTATACAACTCTCCATTTCTACTTATCAAACCTCTTTGCTGACATATTGGATTAGTGCACAATCTCAATGATGTCATGGTAGAGATGGAAGGCATGTATAAAGTTTATATGAGATATGGATGAATGTTGTATTGACTAAACAATTGCATGATGCATAAGAATTTGTCATTATGCACATGTTTTATGAAATAGTTCTAACCATGCAACTGGTGCATTTGAATGTAGCAGAGGTCCTGTACAACCTCCTACAAGAAAAGAAGGATGAGACTTGTTCTGAAGAACAAGTGATGACAATTCAAGATTCACTCCAATAAACATGAATCTGAAGCTCCCAGGGTTAGAGGCACCATGACGGAAGAAAGAGCTTCAGAGAGTGGTAGATCCACCTTGAAGCATGAATACCACCATGGGTACAAGAGATAACTCAAGATGAAGAAAAGAATGCTATGAAAGAAGCTATGATCAAAGAATAACAATTGATCATGGGGAATGAT
>LPNX011151027.1:160391-234038 GCA_001517045.1 Pseudotsuga menziesii
CCAGAATGTGGTAGGATTGCATCATCCTTGGACATAGTCCTAAAGTGATAGGGACTAATTCTCCTGTAATCAATCCGGTGGCTTCAGTCCTCGAGAATGTGGTAGGATTGCATCATCCTTGGACATAGTCCTAAAGTGATAGGGAATGATTCTCCCGTAATCAATCCAGTGGCTTCGGTCCTTGAGAATGTGGTAGGATTAAATCATCCTTGGACATAGTCCTAAAGTGATAGGGACTGATTCTCCTGTAATCAATCTAGTGGCTTCGGTCCTCGAGAATGTGGTAGGATTGCATCATCCTTGGACTTAGTCCTAAAGCGATAGGGACTGATTCTCCCATAATCAATCTGGTAACTTCGGTTGTCGAGAATGTGGTGGGATTGTATCATTCCTGGCTTTTAAGTCCAAAAATGATCCAAAGACTTTTTGTCTTTGAGTTGTGGATTGCAAGTTGTTGCTGATGATGATGATGTCGTACTGATCGAAAGATCAGAGTATGATGATGATGACGTACTGATCGAAAGATCAGAGTATGATGACGTACTGATCGAAAGATAAAAGTATGATGATGACATACTAATCAAAAGATCAGAGTATGATGACATACTGATCGAAAGATCAGATTATGATGATGACGTACTGATCGAAAGATCAGAGTATGATGATGATGACATACTGATCAAAAGATCAGAGTATGATGATGATGACGTACTGATCTAAAGATCAGAGTATGATGATGACGCACTATGATTATGATGTTTATGATCGAAAGATCAAAGTATGATTATGATGTTTCTATATTGATGATGTTTCTGATCGAAATATCAGAGTATGACGATGATGTTTCTGGTCGAAATATCAGAGTATGATGATGATTATGATCAACAAATCAGAATATGATGATGCTGATGTTGCTGCTGATCAAAAGGTGGAAATGCCGAAGATGTTGTTGTTGATCGAACAGTCAAAGTGCTGAAGATGTTGCTGATCGAAAGGTCCAAGTGCTGAAGAGGTCATTGCTATTGAAAGATCAAAATGCTGAAGATGTTGCTGATCAAAGACTGAAGATGTTGCTGATGATGAAGACTAAATATTGAAGATGAAGACTACATGATGGTGAAAATCTTCCAATGATTTATAGATGTGTTACCTTGCTGATGTTGATGATGTCCCATATCTCTACTCTTGTTGTTGTTGATGTTGTTGTAGAATACCCTTCTCGTTAAGCGGGAGTGTTTAAATATTGTAACTTCGAAGAATATTCTATATGTATCTTTTTGTGGTCCCCGATGGTCCTATCGGGAGAACCACTTGTATTACATTGTACCCTGATGCTCCTAATCGGAAGAACTAATAAGAGTCATGAGGTAGTCCCCTCTAATTGTAAAGTTGGGTCATCAACACCCCATTGTGGTTACTTGAGCCTACATGTGTAACTCGAGCCTACATGATTTAACTCAAGCCTACATGTCAAATGAGTTAACTTAAGTGAACGGATGAATATAAATAGAGGTGTAGTGCTCCTCATTTGTGACACACACACTCACTTGAGTAGCGCACTTGTGGAGGAGAGAAGTTGCTGGAGAAGGAGGAGGATCAGGTTTTTGATCTCCTTGTTGGTTTTACCTTTTTACCCTTTTGGGGCATCTATATTGAGGAAACTTTTGCTGGGTTTTTCCCTTTAGGTTTTTCCCAGGATAAATATATGTTTTTCTTGTGATACTGTTTCTTTCAGTGATCCTGTTTATATGCTTTTGTTATGAAAAATGAAATGATATACTGATGTCTTAGCTAAGCATATGAAAATTTAACAGGAAGTTATGCCAAGTTGTCACCAAGATATTGTGGACCTTTTGAAGTGCTTGAAAGAATAGGTCCAGTTGCATATAGACTTGCATTTCCTGCTAGCACTAGAGCTCATAATGTTTTTCATGTTTCTTTGCTTAAGAAATATGTACATGATCCTAACCATGTGATAAAATGGGATGTGATTCAGGTGGAACCTGAGGGAGAGCTCCAAATCAAGCCAATGCGCATCCTCATCAGGAAGGTCACAATGCTTTGGAACCCACTCATAGGGAAGTTAAAGGTGCAATGGGAGCACTATGGTCTTGAAGAGGATACGTGGGAGCTAGAGGATGCCATGTGATTGGCACATCCATTTTTGTTCAATTCTGTGGAACACTGAGGTGATACCAATGTAGCATTTTGTTCACTTTTGTAAAGCACTGAGGATAGTGCTGTTGAAGGGGGAGGGGAATGCAACACCGCGGTTTTCACCCCATTTGCATTAAAAATGTATATGATGTATATATTGTAATTAATCGTGGTGTGGAACTAGAGGAAAGAGCCCCACCATTGATTTAATTTTTTATGTTTCGGCGATTAAAATCATTACTGATGGTATATATTGTTATCCAACACATTATAATTTGGCATCATGTAAATATGCATTTTAGTTAAAATACCCATAACCAGCTATGTCTATGCAACATTAAAAGAGATGGGGGTATGATTTTCCTAAGGATAAGGAGGGGGAATTATTTAACCTTTGGGGCCAATAGGGAGAAGCAAAATGTCAATAGGAGAACCCATTAATCAGTCAACTACCTTTCTTGTCTCATTCACTCAATCATTAAATTCTTCCAAGAATTGGTTGAAATAGTTATTGCATGGGGACGGGAAGAGTATGGGAAACAATTTCAAATTTGGGGAAAACCCATTTTTGGGGAAAATCAATTTTGACTTTTGGAGCAAGAAAGAACAAAAAAATGCATGCCCATTTTCCAATACACCCACATTCTTCATTTACATCACGCAGGGAAGATTAGGAGCTGTTTTACCTCCACAATTTTGCTGGTTCTGTGTTCTTCCTTCACGATTTGGGCTCCTGCATGTTTTTCACCATCTCCAGAAATCCATGTTGGGCTCTCTCTCAAATGGATGGAAGTTTCCTGAGTGTGAAATCCACAATTTTGGATTTGTTGTGTATTTCTTCTTCATGTGGACAGTTGTTCTTCATTTTTCTCGAGTCTGAGAATTTTGTTTTTGTGATTTTCTTATGGTTGGGTTCTTTTAGAACAATTTATGTTGCATTTCCCCAATGTTTACCAAGATGGATTTCATTTTTGTGTTTCCTAGTGATTTAGAGGAGAGACCACATCCTCTTGGGTGTTGTTGTTGATTTCATTTTTTTCCACGTTAAGGCCAAAACGTTCCTGGGAAATCGAATTTCTGTCACAGGTTGTTCTTACCGTCCTTGGAAATTAATTTTGTGGCTGAACTGTTTTCCTCAACCCAAAAAAGGTGTATATTTATCTGTATTCAATTGGTCTTCAGATTATGTAGGAGTGGAAAGTGTTGATGTAATTGTAACTTTAGAATGTATTCACTTGTATTTCTTATGTATTGTACCCTGATGTTTATTCCAGGATGTGTCTATAATGTACATGAGTCATTTCATGCCCCGATGTCCCTATCGAGAGGTTCTATAATGTAAACAAGTCATGTCAAGTCATTTTGGGTAACCCTCCTATTGGTCAAGGGTTAAAGTCCCCGACTTCTGGGGCACTAGGGTTGTTAGACTCACCTAGTGAAGTCGGCCCTAGTAGGGTTTTGTCAAGTTGGGAATTACTATAAGTAGATAGCTAGCCTCTCTATTTATCACACACTCACTCACACTCAGTTGTAGCGCATAGCTAAGGAAGAAGACGAGACTGGGGCGAGGAAGAAAGTTGTTACCGTTGTCGGGAGATCATCTTACTATTTTGGGGTCTTCCTTTTGGTGTTGATTCTATCTCTTAGGAAGTTGTGGGGTTTTCTTCATTTATGGTTTCCCCGAGGAAAAACACTATGTTCATTGTCTCTTGTGTTTGATTGCTGTGCTTGTTATTCTCTTAGTTAAAGACCTAATGTAATGCTAGCTTAATGTTAAAATCTAATATGGTATTAGAGCTAACCTGAGAAGAAGACACTATTTAGCTACGGGAACTAGGGATTCCTACTTTATGGATCTCTATGCACATATTTTTAGAAAAAGAAGGTTGGAATAACTCTCCTCTCTAGGGCGCATCTTTCTGTCGAAGCAAAATCTAATTCTGAGGTTTTTCAGTTTTGGACCCGACACTGCTACCAGAAATTAGGGCTTTCCACAGAAGTGGAATTTTTCAGTGATCCCAATCCTAGATTGATATCCTCCCAAAAATTGAAGTTTAAAGATCAAGATCAAAGCATTTGGTTGGACAAAACTCCAGAAAAGTCAAACCCTAATATGCTCCTGAACTAACACTACAAAATTTCAGCTCCAAATCTAGATCCGACATCTTGACTTGGTAAGATCTAAATATTTTGTATTTCCATTTGAGGTTCTTAGTTAAGATGTCTCATCATATAAATCTTGATGAAAATCTTGAGGGAGCTAATAACTTCTAATCCTGGAAGTATAGGATCTCCCTGGTCCTGGGAGAAAATGAGTTGGACTCCTATATCAATGAGGAGGTTCCAGTTCCAAAGGGATATGAAGCTAAGGCCTTACATAAGAAGAAGTTGGTTATGGAAAAGAGAATCATTGCTGATTAAATCAAGAATCACCTCATACCATAGGTGTCCTCCCTAAAGAAACCTAAACCTATGTTTTATTCCCTAACCAAATTGTTTGAAGGGAAGAACATAAACCAGAAGATGACTCTGAGAAACCAACTGAATAATGTAAAGATCCAAAATGTAGAGACCATCTAGTCTTACTTTACAAGAGTCTCTCAAATCAAGGAACTGCTGGAAGCAGTAGATGAAGAAGTGAAAAATGTAGAGATTGCAACGACCACCTTGAATGGTCTCCCTAGATCATGGGACTCCTTCATTCAACGAATTTGTACCAATAAGAAGTTAGCCAAGTTCAGCAGACTATGGGAAGAGTTCTCCCAAGAAGAAGCTCGAATAGCAGCTCGAGAAGAAAATATGGGAAGTGAATATCAAGCTCTCACGGTACACTCCAAGAAAACCAGAAGAAGTTCTCATCACCCTATAGGTAAGCACTCTCACAAACATAACACTAGAAAATATTTGTCTAGAATTAGATGTTATACATGTGACGAGAAAGGACACTATGCTAGAGAATGTCTTAGAAATAAAAATGTCTCTCATAAAAAGAAGGGAAAAAAGAGAAGACATCATGCTCATGTTGTAGAGGATGATGAACCTTCCACAAAGAGAACTAGATATGAAAGTGAATATTCTTCAAGTGATGAAGAATATGCTTTGATTTTCTCTCTCATGGGAAACATTACTCATGGAGCAATGATTGGATTATAGATGGTGGTGCTTCCAAACATATGACAGGAATCAAGGAATCCTCTGTGGACCTATCTGAACATGACTCACCTCATAAGGTTAAACTTGGAGATGACTACCAGTATCCAATAAAAGGTAGTGGGAATCCTCCTATAAGCTAGAATCTGGAAAGTTTATGACAATGAAGGAAGTATTGTTTGTACTAGGACTAAAGAAGAACCTCCTCTCCATATCAGCATTAGATGTAAAAGGAATGAGGGTTGCATTTATAGATGGTCAAGTCATCATGTGGTCAAAGGGAAAGACAATTAATGATGTAGTATTGATTGGGGAACAAGAAGGAGGTTTATACAAATTGAAGGGCCATCCAAAACAGGCCTTGGTCCATGACATAGTAGAGACAAATGAACTTTGGCATAGAAGTCTTGCACATGTGCATTACAAAGCACTACCACTTGCAAGCAAAGCTATTGAAGGTCTTCCATAAATTCAAGCAAAACATGACGAGGTATTGAAAGGATGTGCGAAAGGAAAGAACACAAAGAAGACATTTCCAAGTAGCGAGAGCAAAGAAAAAGGAATCTTGGAAATCATCCACTCCGATGTATGTGGACCACTGTCATCAATCTCGCTAAGCGAGTATGTATACTATATTTATTTCATTGATGAATTTTCTAGGAAGACATGGATTTACTTCATGAAGAACAAAGATGAATTATTCAGCAAGTTCAAAGAATTCAAAGCCTTGATCGAGAACCACACTGAAAATAAGATCAAGACCTTTCAATCAAATAATGGTGGAGAATTCACATCAAACGAATTCAAAGAGTTATGCAAAAACTCAGGGATTAAGAGAGAGTTTTCCACTCCATATAATCCAAAACAGAATGGGATTGTAGAAAGGAAGAATAGAACCATCATGGAAGTTGCAAGAGCAATGCTTCATGATCAAGATCTTCCTATGCATCTATGGGAAGAAGCTTCCAGAATGGCGATGTATGTACAGAACCTGACTCCACACAGAGTACTCAAGAACAAAACACCTAAAGAAGTATTTTCTGGCAAGGAAATAGAATTCAGCCATCTCAGAATATTCGGCTATCCAGTGTACATACACATTCCAAAAGAGAAGAGGACAAAATTAGATCCTTCAGAAAAGAAGGGTATATTTGTGGGATACTCTGAAAGCTCGAAGGCTTACAAAATATACTTCTGAGGATTCAAGAAGATCGACATCAATAGGGATGTGACATTTGATGAAGACACAACTTACAACAAATCTAGAAAGAGACATGCTGAAAAACCTGAAGAAGGAGAAGCACCCATAATTCATGATACAACCATGAATGAACAAAATCAAGAAGAAGATCAAGAATTTGAAGAACCTCAAGAACTTATAGATCCACCTCAAGCGAATAATCCTCATAAGAGAAAACTTGCTTGGTTACAAGAAGCTATCCAAGGTGCGGAAAGATACGACGCTCCAGAAGAAAATCATAGAGAAAGAAAGAGAACTAGATCCTGCTCCGAATATGTATCTTTATTATGTGACTTCATCGATAAAGAACCTTCCAACTACAAAGAAGCGAATGAAGAATGATGTTTGGGAAGTTGTCCCAAGACCAGAAGGGAAGTCGGTTGTAACTTCCAAATGTATCTACAAGATCATGCATGATGCAGATCGTCGCATAGAAAAATATAAGGAAATATTTGTTGCTCGTGGCTTCTCCTAGAAAGAAGATATAGATTATGAAGAAACTGTTGGGACGCGTACCCTAAGGATTATTAGTTTTGGTAACTCCGTGGTTGTTTGTAAGCGGAGTTATGGGTCAAAATAGTCTTAGGGGTGTCAGGGTAAGTCAAAACCCCTTTTTGTAATAAACCCATGGTTTAAATCCAGGGTTTAGGGTTTTGGGTGCCCATGGTTCAAAGCCATGGTTTTGTAATAGCGCGATGTATAAATAGGAATTTTTGTAAATAAGAAAAAGTTAGGTTTTATGATGTAAGAAATATTAAGGCGAAGATAAGGCTCATTTTGTAAGGAAAGGTTAAGTCCCAGCTGTGTGCGTGGACGACCTCTGCAACTGTGTGCATAGAGGGTTTTGTAAGAAGATTGAGAAAAGATCTATAGCTGTGTGCGCAGAGGCCTACTGCTGTGTGCACGACTGTTAAGGACTGAAGGGATCTGCAGCTGAGTGCGCAGATCAAACTATGGTTTTGTAGCAAGTTGAATAAAACACAGTTTGTGGACGTAACCCCTACACTGGGGGTGAACCACGTTATATCTGGTGTTGTGGTTTCTTGTGTTGTTTCTATTTCTGTTGTATTTTATGCATTAATAACTGTATACATTTGATAACTTAGATCACTGCTAATAACAAGCTTCGCTGTGAATTCCCTATAGTGGGTTAAGCAAGTCACGGTTGTTTATCTATCTGCGAAGTTGTATAAAAGTGAATGACAAAGCTGTGTAATTGTTGATTAATAAGTTTAGTAAAGGCTAAGGTACAGTAATATCCCTCTCTGCTTGCAGAAACCTGATTCTGCTGCACCCCATTGTTGTTTCGGGTGAGACTGCAACCTGTTGGCAGGTTGTTGCCGAAAGGGCCAACACATTGGGTCTTTTGTTGGTGCGACATAAAAGGATTAAACCCGGGTCTGCCCTATTGCCCAACAAATTGGTTCCGTTGCCGGTTGAACTCAGTATCTGCTCAAGAGGGGTTTACATCGTACCTCGAGGGCTATGTTCTGGAGGCCCTCTGCGAAGGAAATCGGGGATTGGATTGATGAGACTTATCTAAAATTTGCTGAGAAAGAGAACACAAATCCGCATCGTAGCGCACGTGAGTTTTTACAAAGGTATGTTTTTTGTGATGCTTATGAAATTTTCTTTGGTAGTATCCACATAGAGTTGCACCAGTGGCTGTCCAGGTTAGCTGAGAAGCGAACCAACTTTCACGAGGGACGGTTTTATGTTTGGACCCCCGCAAGAGTTAATATAGTACAAAGTGTGAACAATGAGATCTCCCGATTGGTTGACTTCTGGACCACACGGACCCTTGAGGCCTTCGTGACAGAGTTCGCCATCGACACGGGCACTTCCTTTAGTGACGTCGAGCACCGATTTTTCCAAGGACCACGGGGTAAGCTTTTGAATTTATTTAGCTTGAGAATTAAAATGCTATTGGTCGGAAAGGGAATATTGCTATTTGAATCAGATTGTTAGCTTTTGTGTTACTAACATATGGTTGCAAGTTACAACACTCCCGCTGCGCATGATAGTTTGCCGCGAAGTAGACAAGGGTATAAACGAGATTTTCAGTCCTACTCCTTAGGCTAGGATACCACACTGTCCCTTATCAACTCTAAAGACTCAAACCCGGAAGACAACCCTTCCTTCGGAAACCCTTCGGTCAACCCGCAGCAAAGCTCTGTTACCCCTGAAATTCCGTCGCAGTCTACCAGTCCACCAAGTCCGAGTATTCTAGCCACAGGTCCATCTGCCTCCGTAAAACCCCCCCCATCGACATCCTGTCCCCCTCCCAACCCTCCCAGAACTGCCATGGCCCACCTAGCTGATGATATCAGGGTACCCATCTTCAAAGGAACGGGATCAAAAGACCCCGAACAGTTTTGGTTTTTATGTGAAGCAGTATGGAACATGAAGAATATTACAGACCTGGATGTGAGAACCGCGCAGCTCATTACTTCTTTCTGGGATCGGGCTTTGACCTGGTTCATGAAATTCTCCAGTACTCAGAACCCTACTTTAGATGAGATTAAGGTAGCCATCACCAAAGAATTCAAGAAGCCTAAATCAGAATCGCAGAGCATCACTGAGCTCAAAGAGATTCAACAGCGGTGCGATGAATCTGTGTGGGACTTTGACCAGAGATTCAAAGTTCTACTAGACCAAGTTAGCTTTACCATTAGTCCTACACAGCACAAGGAATGGTTTATCGCAGCATTATTAGCACATATACGAACTTCGCTCATGCAACAGAAGGTTGCTGACCAACAAGAAGCTCTGGAAATTGCAATGAAGCTAGAAACCGCCCCCGTCGGAGATGATTCCAGTCTTGCTCAAATCCAAGCGCAGCTAGCAGCCATGGACCTAGAGCTTCCCGATATGAAGAAGGCTAAAACCAGTCGAGAGGAGGTTTGGTGTATGCAATGTCGGACAGAAGGTCACGATAGGGACCAGTGCCCTGGTGTCAGAACCTACTTAAATATGGGCGTGCCCAACCAATTCAATCCTGGTGTTCTATATTGTGAGATTTGTCGAACTACTGGCCAACATCGCCCTGAGAATTTCCATCTTCTTCAACGATATGTTCGAGTTCCCAAGAACCCCTACTACACGTTCTGTAAGTCAGTAGGGCATAATGAAGAGGAGTGGCATAGCTATGACCTCATGTGAGAGCGCATCTCTGACGTCTAGCGAGTGCAAAATGAAGCCCAGAATAATGACGGCTATGGTTACCGCAGCGGTGCCTCTGGAAGAGGTGCCTTTGGAGGTCGCGGCCGTGGTGGTATGCCCGAGAGAGGAAGAGGCCAGGTGGTGTTTTACAATTGTAACCAAGCTGGCCATTTGGCTCGCGACTGTCAGAACCCCACCACAACCTATCGGTATTGTCGTGCAGTAGACCACGTGATTGAACAATGCCCCCAGCTCATAGCGAAGATTTAGGAAAACAACAGTGGCCCTACCCAGAATATTCAGTTGATTTCCATCGAGCAGAGACCTACCGCAGCCATTAATGTGGTCACCCGGAGTGGAGCCACGACGCACATTCAGCATTCACAGAAACAATCTGTCGGGGTGTGCGCACGTAAGGCCTCCGCGCAAGTCCCAACACTTAATACTGTGCAAGACCAAGCACCAGTCAAGGTGGCCCAGTGCAATATTGTTGACCCTCGCATACCCGCAGTACCTACACGGCAAACTCAGCAGGCCTAGCAGCCGCAAGATGCTTCGCCGGATAAAGTAAGTACACTCTCCTCCTTTTTACAGAGTTGTATGAAACTCTTGAGGAATCAGAATGCTTTAAAAGAGCTGCAAAAATTTCTTGCTGTCACAGACCCTCAGAGAGGAGTTGATCAGGAGAAAACTGTTAGTCGTGTCCGAAGAACGGGGAGGGAAATGAGATTGAATGTTCAAATAGGGGAATATGATATGACTGATGTCATTTTGGATCTTGGATCAGAAGTTAATGTCCTACCCAAGCAGACCTGGGGACAAATGGGAAAACCTTCCCTGGATTGGTCACCTATACAACTGAGATTAGCTAACCAGCAAAGGATTGTACCCCTAGGGAGACTTCTTAGTGTTCCCATAGATCTTGATGGGGTAAGCACTCTAGCGGATTTTGAAGTTATTGAGATAATTGATGACAGAAACCCTTATCCAGCCTTGTTGGGAATCGAGTGGGCCATGGCCAATGCTGCAATTATCAACCTTAAGAGGAGACAAATGACCTTGGAAGGAAATGTTCTGCGAGTTATCATACCCCTCGACCCATCCCAAGGAGAAAGATATACAGAACCGATCAGAGACGAAGGGGAGCAGGATACTCTAGACCACATCTACAACATTACAGCCCAGGAAGCAGATTATGTCGATCCTGATGCCGATGGCGTACTATATTGGCAATGTGATAGCTCCTACATGCTTGATTCCGACGATGATCTAGAGAATTAGCAGAATCGACTGTACGAGCTACATGGCCATAGGTGCGCGCAACTCACTAAGTCTCTTAGATGCCTTAGTGCGCAGCCCAGAGAGTTGCCTACCTATGTTGGGTTGATCGTCCCTGGAGAATTTATTGTAAAAGCACCTTATTCACAGAGAATGTAGACTCTAGAGACAACATTAGGAGCTACAGCAGCAGGGCGGACCGATCACAACAAGTCTACTCCCAGTTGGGAAGCCAGCCAGAAATTTCTGCGCCTCAGCTTCATAAACCAAGTCCAAGCGGCGTGAAGTAAGTTCATTGGGCACAATATCCCTCATAAACAATTGAGGCACAGTTATGTAGCATGGGACACCATACCTCGCGAAGAGTGGGTGCATAAGTTCATACACATCTTGGAACCTCTCGCACAAAACTGGTATATGGAGGTCGCGCTCCGACATGGAATTGAATACCAAACCAAGGGGCAGAACCAAGAAGCTAGCTCATCAAACCTAATAGTCCTATCGCTGGCATTCCCAAGACGGGTCGAAGGGCAATACTGTGCCGAGGGTGCTTGTTGTCACGAAGCTCACACCCGGATTTTGCCGAAGACCACAAACATAGCGAGGCTTAAAATCCGACCGTTGGGAAGCAGCCAATTTGGTGGCGGTAGTGTTTTAATTGCCTTAAATGCCTATACTAAGAACAGTATAGGAAATCGAGCTCCACTCGGACAAGATATTCATCAGATTTGGTGCCTTCAATGCACCGTCCTGCCCGATTTGATTGATGGCGTGTATAAGAAGATGCCTAAGTTAGGGAAAATTGTATTCTGCATTTCTTCAAGATTTATGAGTGAACCCATGACAACAGAATGAGAGATTGACGATTTGGTCAAAGAATTCGAGTAAGAGGGTCTGATAAGCTACTCTAATCGGCTGCCTGCCCTTGCTCCCTGTGCAGAAGCTCCCCCAGCACCATCACGGTCGATGCAGACACGGTCTGCCAGGAAAAAGTCCAGAACTGAAGTTCGCTCCAAGCGAAACCAAGACCGGTAGAGGAAAAGAGGGAAAACACTAGCAGATCATCCTATGGATCCCACCGGTTCAGCACAGGTCCCGGCCGGGGGTAGGGAGAACATTGCACCACCACGGCCACCATATCTACAACCTGTTCACCCAGGTGCCATGTTACCCCGTCGAACAAAGCAATTCACATTAACCACACCCTCGCTGCCACAAGGAGTTCAGCTGATCAGAAGCATGGCAGGGAAGATCGATCGGCTTAAGTACAGCGATCACGACACAAATGACCATGGCAATTTTCCACAGTTTGAACCAGAAGAATACTTGCACCGCGTCAAGTACCCAGATCATAAGGTCACACTACTGGAAGTGCAACCATGGGCTGCAGGCCTGGACAAAGCTGGCCTACTCAAGATGCTTGATATTCCCCATTTCGGTCGCGGCATACATGTGACCGTAGTAGCCAAACAATTGCTAGCGTTAGTGCATGACGGCTATTTATGGATAGGGGACTAGAAAATTCCTATTGACGCCGCACTCATCCATAAGATTACAGGTTTACCAATGGCAGGACCTGATCCAGGAACTGAATTTCCATCCAAACATGACGATACAAAGCTCGCGCAAACTATGAAAGAGCGGTTTGGCCTGACAAAGGGGAAATGGGGGTATCGCACTTCCGCGATTCAGGAACAGCCCATTCGCTTTGCAGCTGAACTCTTAGCCTGCAAACTCATACGGAAATGTAGGCCAACTGAAGTACCTGCTCTGGTTATTTGGATTGCTATGAACTGCGCTAAGGGGTATACTTATAATTGGGCCGAATATCTTGCGAAGGAGTTCCTAGAGGATGCCCACGACGCACAGGAAAAAGGTAGACCTTTTCATTATTCCTGGCTTTTAATACTTATTGCATTAGTTGGGTGGAAAGAACCCACTGAAGCCCAGTTTGTAGAGTTAAACCTAGGCATTCCTGGGGCAGCGAGGTACGCCTCCCTATGGATATCCTCAGATAAGGTATCTTAGCAGATGATGAACATTGTGTTTGTTTTTTATGCCATGAGTATCCACTATGAGATTGTGCAAACACCACGGCTTACCAATGAGGTGTTCTCTAAATATGAGGGCGTCATGCACTTCAGTGGTGATATGCATCATGTTTTCATTCAATACCATGCAGATCCACAACGTCAATGCTTTAAATTACCATATGTAGTCACCGAACTAGATATCAGGGGTATAGTTCAGCACTGGCCAGCTAACTGGCTGAAAGATATAGGAAAAAAACCCTCTATTCCAGTTCCCCCAGCTACCAATATTAGCGCAGGTACCAGTCAAGCACAGCAGCAAATCCCATTGGAAGATAGTGAAGACCTAAGTGATTCACAGATTGATGACGACGGCCAGGGTGGAGATGGTGGACAGGATGAACAGGATGAGGAGTCGATTAAGACCGTATCAGATCCTAATCCATCAACGAAGCGCAAGTCACCAGAAGTAGCAGAGGTAACCAAGCCACAGTCCTGCAAAAATTCAAAAGCGTCGAAGGAAAAATATATTGAAGAAGAAGCCACTATAACGCTGGATGAGTTGGAGCAAGCTCTAGAACAGTCTACGGGAACGCTTACTAAAAAATGGTACGAGTTTGCGGAACTGCATCTAGCTGGGCTCTCAGGTATAGCAAACAGGGTTTCGGAGCTAAAAGAGTTAGTAGCAAAATCAACACACAGTACTGCGATAAGTAGCACTACAGCACCCATGCAGCAGGATATTAGGCAATGGCCACCCAGAGATCACCAAGGACAGGTATCAAGCGCAGCTCTGATACTTCCCGAAACAGATCCCCGGCACCAGATGAGTATGACCGTAGGGCTCGATTATACAAAGATGTCCATGTCAGAATTGCACCTCTGCCAGCTCGTTATTACAAAGGAGATCCATGCACGAGACCAATTGTCCCAACTCCAATTGGAAGACACATCAAACAAAACAAAACCTTTGCAGCATGCCTAGAAGAAGTAGCACAACAGAAGAAAGAGGCTGAACATAAAACAACTACGCTGATGTGAGCACTGGACGAGGCATGTCGAAGTCTTTCTGACTCCGACATACAGGGAGCAGAGGAACCAGAGCAGCGAATTGCTAAGCTAAGAGACTATGCCTAGCAGTATCGCAGCGAGATTGAAAGGATGAAAATAGAACACCAGCACCAGATTGCAGAACTTCAACTGCGCATCCCTCCCGAGACTCCACCAGAGGTCCAAGAACAGCGCGAGCAGGACATCAAGGATTCAACAGCAAAAATATCAGATAATGTGGCCAGCGTCACAAAACTGATGGAAGACGGCATAGAAGCATGGGCGAACCTATAGGACCATCTAGATGTAGGTAAGATCCAGGAAACCATCAAGTTGCGCTAGGATGAATTAGATGCAGTCAGAGTAGAAATCAAGACACTGCCACATATGCAGAAGATGGCTAAAGTGAAGCACAGCAAGGAACTTCAGCAGAAAATTGAGTCCTGCAGGACGAAGGTAATGCTGCTGGAGAATGCATTACAGTCCCTAGTTGATGAAGCATTAGAATTGAGCAATACTACAGAGAGCCAGCTCAAACTTTTGAAGACCTATGACACTTTTGCGCAGGAATGGGCTGACACAGAATCATCCTCAGTATTACAGGAATTGGTGGAAAAGGAGAAAGCCGCTGATGATATACTACACAACCTCACCAGTTGCTTCCAGACTCTCGTGCAGAATATTCTCCCACTAGAGCCCTCGCAGAGTGTCCCGGGACGGGCCACTAGTGAGTCTTAGGGGCCTGTTGGGATGCGTACCCTAAGGATTATTAGTTTTGGTAACTCTGCGGTTGTTTGTAAGCGGAGTTATGGGTCAAAATAGTATTAGGGGTGTCGTGGTAAGTCAAAACCCCTTTTTGTAATAAACCCATGGTTTAAATCCAGGGTTTAGGGTTTTAGGTGCCCATGGTTCGAAGCCATGGTTTTGTAATCGCGCGATGTATAAATAGGCATTTTTGTAAATAAGAAAAAGTTAGGTTTTATGATGTAAGAGAGAGTAAGGCGAAGCTAAGGCTGATTTTGTAAGGAAAGGTTAAGTCCCAGCTGTGTGCGTGGATGACCTCTGCAGCTGTGTGTGCAGAGGGTTTTGTAATAAGATTGAGAAAAGATCTGCAGCTGTGTGTGCAGAGGCCTGCTGCTGTGTGTGTGGCTGCTAAGGACTGAAGGGATCTGTAGCTAAGTGCGCAGATCAAACTGTGGTTTTGTAGCAAGTTGAATAAAACGCAGTTTTTGGACGTAACCCCTACACTGGGGGTGAACCACGTTATATCTAGTGTTGTGGTTTCTTGTGTTGTTTCTATTTCTGTTGTCTTTTATGCATTAATAACTGTATACATTTGATAACTTAGATCACTGCTAATAACAAGCTTCGCTGTGAATTCCCTGTAGTGGGTTAAGAAAGTCATGGTTGTTTATCTATCTGCGAAGTTGTATAAAAGTGAATGACAAAGCTGTGTAATTGTTGATTAATAAGTTTAGTAAAGGATAAGGTACAGTAATATCCCTCTCTGCTTGCAGAAACCTGATTCTGCGGCACCCCATTGCTGTTTCGGGTGAGATTGCAACCTGTGCGTGGGTTGTTGCCGAAAGGGCCAACACAGTGGGTCTTTTGTTGGTGCGACATAAAAGGATTAAACCCGGGTCTGCCCTATTGCCCAACAGAAACTTTTGCACCTATAGCAAGATACACTTCCATCAGATCAGTGCTTGCTCTGGCTACAGTGATGAAATGGAAGATACACCATATGGATGTCAAGACTGCTTTCTTGAATGGTGTAGTGGAAGAGGAAGTGTATGTGGAGCAGCCACTCGATTTTGAGACACATGACAAGGAGTCTCATGTTTGTAGATTGAAGAAAGCCATGTATGGTTTGAAACAGCCACCCAGGACATGGTACGACAGAATTGACAACTTTATATCCAGCTTGGGCTTTACCAAGAGTAAAGAAAATTCCAACCTTTATTACAAGGTTGAAGATGGAAACCCAGTGATGCTCCTACTGTATGTAGATGATCTATTTGTAATAGGTATGGATGGGTTGATTTTTGATACGAAGAGGAATATTGCCTCCGAGTTCGGAATGAAGGACTTGGGTATGATGGATTATTTCATAGGCATTGGGGTATGGAAGAATGCAGATGGAATTTCCCTGGGACAAGGGAAATATATGGTAGAGATCCTAAAGAGATTTGGGATGATGGACTGTAAGGCCATGACCACACCTATGGCATCAAAACTGGAGCTATTGAGTGATGCTTCATCAGAAGTGGTTGATGCTACTATGTATCATCAAATGATTGTGTCCTTGATGTACCTGATGAACACGAGACAAGATATTTTCTTTGTTGTGAACACCTTCAGCCAGTTCTTGATCGATCTGAGACATGTTCAATTGATTGCTGCAAAGCATATTCTAAGGTACGTGAGGGGTACAATTGATTATGGGCTCAAGTATGAGGCAAGTCAGAAGATTAACCTGGAGGGTTATGTTGATTCATATTGGGAAGGTAGTGTTATCGATAAGAAGAGCACCTCAAGGTGTTGCTTCAGTATGGGATCAGGTGTGATCTCTTGGTTTAGCTGGAGAAATCCTATGTGGAACTTAGTACAACTGAAGGAGAGTATGTCGTAGCTTGTTTAGCTAGTTGTGAGGAAGTATGGCTGAGGAAGCTATTGTCTGATTTATTTGATCTCTAGTTGGATGCTACTTGTATATATTGTGACAACCAGAGTTGTGTGAAGTTGTCGGAGAGCCCGGTGTTCCATGACAAGTCGAAGTATATCGAGATCAAGTATCACTATATTAGGGATATGGTGCAGAGGGGAGTAGTGAAGCTCTAGTATGTTGTGACGGACGAACAGATAGCTGACGTGTTGATGAAGCCATTATCCAAAGTGAATTTTGAGTACTTCAGGGAGAATCTTGGTGTTCTCTAGATCAAGGTCCCTTCCAAGGAGAAGTGATGAGTCCATGAGCCATTCTGACATGGTGAGAGGATTGCTTCCTTCCATGGTCAGATGTAAGGGCTGAGCCATTCTTTCGTGGTGAGAGGATTGGTTCCTTCCATGTCAGATATGAGTGCTGAGCCATTTTGATATGACTATATGATTAGTTCCTACATGATCAAATATAAGGATTGTTTCTATTCTTTGAATGGAGTTACCTAGTCAGTTACCAGGAAAGCTTAGTCTGGGACTGAGGGTCATTCTGATATGACTATGGGATGTGTTCTCAGATGATATGATATGAGTGCATGAACATTCTGATGTGATTGAGGGATGTGTTCCCACTTGATCAGATATAAAGGATGTTTCCATTCTCTGAGAGAATGGAGGCACCTGGTCAGTTACCAGGAACCCTTAGGCCTTAGTCTGGGACTGAGTGCCCTTCTGACATGATTAGAGGAATAAGTTCCTTCCATGATCAGAAGTAAGTGTTGTGCCTTTACATAGATGGTAGTAGGTGTGTCCTACCATGCTGGTGATTGTAAGTGTTGATCCTTTCCATAGATGATAGTAGGTGTGTCCTATCATGCTGGTGGATGTGAGTTCTATGCCTTTCCACATATCATAGTAGTTGTGTCCTATCATGATGGTGGTTGTAACTGCTGAGCCTTTTCAAAGATGATAGTAGTTCCATCCTAGCATGATGGTAAATGTGAGTGCCGAGCCTTTCTAATAGGGTTGTGGGATGTGTTCCCACATGGTCAGTTGTGAGTGCTCGGATTTCCTTTCTGATGAGTCAAGGTAAGATGTAAGTGTTGGGCAGGACATTCTGACTTAGGGTCAGATATAAGCACTGAAGAAGACCTACATGGAGGCTAGGCCTACAACCATCATGGAAAAGGGCTGGCTCTGTATAACTTCCTTTGATGAGAAGAATCATGAGATAGCACCCGTGACTATCCAGTGATGATGATCTAGCAGTGATGATCCAGATGCATTGACGATGTCCAGTGATGATTCAGATCGAGTGATGATCTAGATCCAGTGATGATGATCCGGATTCAATGATGAAGACGAATTGAAGATGAATATGAACTAAAGATGAAGATGACTTGAAGATGAAGATGACCTAAAGATGAAGATGAATTGAAGATTAAGATGAATTGAAGATGATGAGAACTTGATGATGATCTAGTTGATATAGAGAAGGAGACTTGTGCTGATAAATTGTGTTGAGAGAATACCTTCCTAGTTAAGAGGGAGTGTTGATGTAATTGTAACTTCAGAATGTATTCACTTGTATTTCTTATGTATTGTACCTCGATGTTTATTCTGGGATGTGTCTATAATGTACTTGAGTCATGTCATGCCCCGATGTTCCTATCGGGAGGTTCTATAATGTAAATAAGTCATGTCAATTCATTATGGGTAACCCTCCTATTCATCAAGGGTTAAATTCCCCGCAGTTCCGGGGCACTAGGTTTGTTAGACTCACCTAGTGAAGTTGACCCTAGTAGGGTTTTTCCAAGTCAGGAATTAGTATAAATAGAGAGCTAGCCTCTATATTTATCACACACTCACTCACACTCAGTTGTAGCGCATATATGAGGAAGAAGAAGACACTGGGTCTAAGAAGAAAGAGGTTACTGCTGTCGGGATGTCATCTTACTATTTTGGGGTCTTACTTTTGGTGTTGATTCTATCTCTGAGGAATTTGCAGGGTTTTCTCCTTTTATGGTTTCCTTGAGGAAAAACACTGTGTTCATTGTCTCTTGTGTTTGATTGTTGTGCTTGTTATTGTGTCAGTTAAATATCCTAATGTAATGCTAGCTTAATGTTAAAATATAACAAAAAGGAGTTTGCTTGAAAAACCTAGTGTTTTGCAGGAGCCTCATAGACAGAGCTAGAGGGTTAGCTCTCTTCTCTACACCCCTTGAATAGCACTGGAAGGGAAGTCATGTCCTGAGGGACTGTGCAGCAGAGAAGGGAATGATTCCTTGTGTTGGGTGTGTGTGGATGTCTTAGAAGTCAAGCTATTTCTGGGGAAGGCATCCTTAGCTCTTTAGTGAGCTCACTAGCTTAGTAGACAGTGCTTCCATCTCCTGATAACTTGATAACACAACTTGTTGGATTGGTTATGTGTTGTTGTTTACTCTCAGTCTGATAAACCCAACCATGTTCGCTTGACTGAATTTGGACATATCTTTGGGTATGTGTGAGGCTACTTAGTTTCCTTATTCCTTGGGGAATCATGCCCAACTTGGGGGTGGAAGTGTGGCTGAGAGATTAAGGAGAAAAGTAGCCTATGGATGGGTGGAATGTTGCAGCGACATAGCTGGTTGTGGAAGAGCTTCTTCATAAGATAAGTATTCCCATATTTAAATCCCTGTAATTACATTTGATAATGAATTACAATGAACATGTTGAATGCTAGAATGTATGGTTCCACTGTATGGTGATACTGTATGCATGTTTTAGTTCAAAGTCTTTCAATTTTTATGTGTATGTTCATGGGGATAGTTTCCAGGGTAGATAGCAGCATCGGTAGCGTCCTCTTTGCCGGTGGGAGGGTCAGGTATGTTACATTAATGGCTCATTTAACACCCCCAATAAAATTCATGGAATAGTGCCAAACATGTGGATGCAAACAAGGAACGAATATGAGACATAAACAGAGCTAACCATATTATGGTAACATCCACAAAGAAATCAATACAACATCATATTTTGATAATCATCCATTCTTAATCACTGATAAATTAAACTATTTAAGGTAATTTTTTAGATTAGATAGAACAAAGTTCACCTGAATGTATGGTAATCACCATCATCAACTAAATGTGCGTTTGTGCACATGCATAAATACCCAATACATAGTTTAGTTAAACAAAAGAAAACATAATTATACCTTGATTTGTGGAGCTTCGCACTGTCTTCTTCTACTTTACCTTTCAAAACATCATTCAACATACTTCAAATTTTGTCATGTTGCAATAGTTTAATGTTACAACCCATCAATTATATATATTTTTTTGTTTACGAAAATAACAAAACCAATCTAAATAAATACAATACTATTACAATGTAATAATAAATCACCTGATAAAACATAGAGAACCAAAAACACTATGTATATAAGGCCATTGATAACATCAAAACGCCATTTCTTTCCTCATAACTATGAAAATGTTTCCCAATGCTATTTGTAACAAGTTCCAATGGAGGAGTCAAATAGCAATAGTGAAAATTAAACACTAAAATTATAGAAATAGATTTTTTTTAATGTATTCTTCCTTACCATTCATTGAGATCCTCTCTATTTAGAGAATAATTTAATATTCTCTACTAAACAGGTCCAAGCACGTGAAGGTGGAAGCTCTTATGTCCCCTCCTTCCCCCTCACATCACTCTCAATTCCCCAAACCCAATGCATCTACTTGCAAATAACTATTTAATGGAAATTATTTCACTCAATAGCTGAAAGAAGATTTCATTGAATCATTCTTTAAATCATTCATTGAACAAATGAAAAAAAAATCATTAAACCATTCATTAAATCATTCATTAAACCATTCATCTAGTCAATAGCATATAAAAAAAACGAGTAAACCATTAATCTAACCATTCATTCATGAAACAGAGGAAAAAACATGTAAATTTTATAATTATAAATAAGAATTACTCAAAATTTGTTTAGTCACTTCCTTTTTACTTTTCTTCTCTTTAAATATTTAGTCAGAGTCACATCTTCTAGAATCTGATCCTCGGTCTCCTTACTAGACTGCTCGCAAGGTTGAACTTCCGGCGAGGGACGATGAATTTCTGTAATAATGTCAAAATCTGTCATTAATATATTTTTATTTTTATAAACACAACTAATTCATTTAAAAAAATATTACGAAGGTGTTTTTTTACCTGGAATGTACACATCAGCATGTTCATCATTATCCTGTACAGGCTCAACCCGTTTAGTGTTATATGCATCTACATGCTCTGCAGTTGAGTTGTGTATAATTAGAATTACTATTCATCAGCTGCAATTATCTATACAAAATAGTATCATATTAATAAATTCATTACCAGGAATCGAAGCATGATCTTCATTTGGTTGGTGTACATCCTCGACATGAACGGGATCACTACTTTCCTGCTAAAAAAGGAACAAATAATCTATGTTAATTTATTTATAATGAATAATTTGCATGATGATTAATAAATTATCATTAAACTATATAGTTTTTACATACCCATACACCAGATGGATCAGCAGTATGCTTAGACAAGCTTGTCTGGCATTCAACAATGATGTCAAAGCCCCATTCGAAGCCAAGCTTCATGTAATCCATACTGAGCAATTCTTTGAACCGGTCGGCCTATAGATTTGCATGATGTCATTAATTTTACATTTTTTGTCAAAACAAAATGAAAAATAATTATCTGTATGATATTTGGATGCGGTTTCAGGTTTTCGATACTTACATATTGGGCCACCAAGTTCGAGTAACCACAAGGCCCAAGCTTGTGTTGACCAATTTTTTCAATTCTTGCCTTGGTGGCCTTAGATGTGTCTGAGAGCCTAATCAAGTGTTAAAAAATAATAACAATAATGCTTACCATTACATTTTTGAATGTATTGCATGCCTCCCTATTCCTTGTGGTATAAATCTTGCTTTTGTTAGGCCCTTCTCTTTTCCATCTTCCACCAGGGCTTTCCACTACATAGGTGGAATCATTCGAGGGTGCTAATACCTAGTGTTATTTTGTACATGAACCCTATACTGGTCTCAAAAAATCTTCAGATGTTTTCTAGCCTTATGTAGGACCTTCAATGTATCTATTCCGAACAGACCAACCAAGCAGTTATTCAACTCATCATTTAAATCTTTTTCCTGCTTGTACCACCTTGTGCGAATGGTGGGACTGAATATCTCCAAGGACAAATCATTCAGATGTTTATAAAAAATATCATTTTCTGGAAAACATTAATGCCATCATTAGTCAACATTAAAAAATATTATCGATATATTAGACACAAATTATAGAATCTAAATTGAACAATCTATATCACCTGCAATCTTCTCTATATTTATTGGAACCATTTATTCATTCACAAAAAATGTCATAACTACTAAACTAGTGCTAGTGACATGAGAAGATCCAATAATTGCATCCACCTCTCTATCTAACCCTGCATCCACCTCTTCTTCTAGAGCATCTGTTGTGGGTCGGTCAGCATCGCTTGCACCCTTTGTTGGCCTTGGGGGTGTTGCAGAGTGTGTTTTTGACTATTCAGTGGACAATAAGGGAGCGGTATGTGGTGTACGTGGAGTGGTTTGGTCACTAGGACCAACAACACCTTGGCCACCACTGTAAAACTGCATAACTTGCTGTAAATTCAAACCATTGTATTATAAATTCAATAGCTTATAAAATTAAATATTATAAAGTTCTAAATGAATTTACATTATTATTTAGGAAATTACTTGTAATTGTTGAATTCTTTGTAACAACAATTGAATCTTTGATTCAGTCTCTTGTGTTTGTGGAATTGTCAGTTCCTCATTTTTTTTCCATGGTCTTCTCTAGCACCCTCAACGGGTCTACAGACCCACTAATTTCATTATATTTGATGAACTAGGAGACCTCAAACTATAAAGAGTGTTGAGATGGTGTTTCATAAACCGAATTTCTTGTCTGCAACAAAAAATATAAAACATTGCTTAGTCCTTGAAGCAATAGTGTGCGCAAAAAATTATATTAACAAAAATTGTCTATCATGATAGATTCATAGGATTACATCTAGGTTTACCTGATTCCTAGACAAGGGTGTTGTATGATCAACAAATAGGGACTTACCCCGATCAACCACTTGTAAAAAAAGTAGAGAATAATATCACAATGAACGCAATATGTAAAAGCTAACAAATACATAACAAAAATAAACATTATGCTACATCTTTTATATGTGTACAATTTTGAACTATTTAGAATGTGGAATTAAATTTAGGTTTATAGGTTTCCTCGAGGCTCCAACAATCTAATCAACAGTTAGGGACTTTCCCCAGTCAGCAAGCTGGAAATAAAATAGACAACATTATCATCATGAACGCAAACAGAAAAATGAAAAAATATATAAAAAAATAAAAATTATGCTAAATGATATACATGTGTATGATTTTAAATTATTTCAAAAGGAGTATTACATTCATGTTTACCTATTGCCCCAATGCTATAGTCGGTTGATCAATAGCCAGTTGGATTCCCTGATCAACACTCTACATGGAAAATAGATAAGATTATATAAACAAACCGAATATACTAATGGAAATACATAACAACAGATCTGTTTATCCATCCTAAATATCTTACATTGGCAATATCGATGTATACCTGCCATCTTTGTTCAGGTCTACTAACATCTATGGAGAGGGAGGTTTCATTGAGAGAAACCTGCATAAAAAAAAGTACTAAAAATTACCTAACGAAACAAGAATATTCACTAAAACAATTTGAAAACATAACATTTTGATGTATACCTGTTTATTCATGGTTGTGTACTCCTGTCACCTTCTACTGGGGTGATGATCCCCCCATCGCCTCCCTACGAAGTCAACACGGGAAATTTATTAAAAAATTATAATTATATGCTAACTAAAAATCCTATAGATGTTAAAATAATTATTAAAAGGTTGGGTAAATTGTTGGATGTACCACAACCATACTAACCGTGTTTGTATCTACACGATTCAAATTGTAATTAATAAGTAGTTCTTCTCTAGTAGATATTGATTTAATGGCACATACAAAGACATGTTTTCCTTTATGCAACTCAAATATGCAGTTGGGTTGCTTAAGTATAGACCCCGGTTGTATACTGTTTATAAACCCCGCAATATTACCAATTGTTTTTTACCTTCCGTCCATGTACAATGTTTTTCCTTTATTTTTAGCTTTGTCTTTCAGTTGTATACAATTTGCTGACAACCCATATCTACACATACATCTTATATATTGGACCAAGCACATCCAATCACTGTAGTTGTAAGAAGGTCCAACATACTGCATTAATTCTGTACATTTGTCGTATCCAACCTTTATGCCATCCATGAAAAACAACCCCAATCCATGTAATGACGGTGATGCAATTCTATATATCCTCTCATTCACATAAAATCAGTGATTACTTGAGGAAGATCCCTAGGCACCCATTGTTTCACTAGGTTTTTATACCTTAAGGGAACCTCAGTGTCTCTCACTATCTCATCATCATAGGAACATGAGCCCCCTCCTTTGAGAAAAAATTCCATGCATTTATTGAATTTTCTTTTGATCTTATGAAATCTAGTTGATCTAGCCCTTGTAGACCTACTGGATCTCTCACTTTCCTCTAGCCTTCCCAAACTCGCCTCGCTGGAGGATGGCAAGTTTGACAAATACCTGTTTGGTTCTACCTACACCATGGACAAGATATTTTTTGGAAAAAACATAGAAAAATACCAGCAAAAAACTTGGAAAGACTTAAAATCATGACATAATGTTGATATCATTATCCTAAATAATATCAATAAATCTCTAGAATCCCTAAAAACAACATTCATTTCTAATTTTGGGCTAAATGTGGGAAAAGATGACAATCATACCTAATTCTACGCTGAGTGAGCTTCATTAGTTTTTAGTGTATGTGTAAGCTTATTTAGGTTACTAGTTATGATTACACATGTAATGACTCTATTATAAGGATATCATTTTCTATACATTATATACGCTGTTTCCATAATATAAAAAGATAGTATATCCTCCTAGTATGTCTAATGTTAATGTTATTATATTACTACTATATCCATAGGAATATTGGATCATACACTACCCAATTAAAGAGATAAGGCTAATATGGACATACATACTGAAGAATCAAGTACGACATCCATAATGTTACTCTTCACTTTACTTCACCTTAAAAAGGGTAAAGTAGTTCCATATATAAGCTCTAAGCTCACTACTTATGATGAATGGTACCTATGTTCCCATAATATATACTATATATTAATGTACAAGTAAGCAGAGTATCAATTTTGTAAGTAGGTAACACCATGAATACATAATAATGAGCATGTTCAACTCTATTCTAATTATAGAGGGCCTTTAATGGGACGTTACAACATAAATTATTAAGGATGTTCCTTATGGGATCCACCATTTGTGAAATATAGGGTCATTTTAGGTCCTAAAACTCAAGGCAGAGTCTTAACAAGCCCATGACATTGAGTTAACAAGCACAATACAATTGTTCTTTAAGACTTGAACACTCTAATGTGTAACCTAGTGTACACCTATGCCTTAAATTCATTCCCCATCTCTATAACCTACACGGGGATCTCTCATTACTAGCTTGGCTACAACCTTGCAGGATTCTTTATTTGTCCTAGGGAATGACCATTGCCTTAGTTTTGCTCATACCTTGGGCCTGTAAACCCTAGAACCTTAAGGGAGGTCTCATACCCTTGATGGCACTATGGTTCATAAACCTTGCATTGTCATTAATTTTATTTACAGTATTATATCTAATGCTAATTGAGTATATATTGATACATATATTTTATTGGAGATCAGTTCAACATCTTAGCTTTCAAGGAATTGTAGCTATATATGCAGAATCCACCAATAAGTGGATCGTTCTTGAAGACCTTTCAAAAATATTTTCTTCAACGCAAGGGGACTCATCACCTACAATGGTAAATTCCATGTGATTTTCCATTCATCTCTTTGCATTTCCATCATTAGGGTTTCTAGATTATTAAGGATGACAAATAATGCTTGACCAAATGGAGAGGAACTATTGGTTATGCTAGCAAGGATATGTATCATATACAATGTTTATAGAAATGAGGTCAGAATATTATTATTGAAGGCAAGAATATTATTATTGAAAGACAAAACCTAGAGGATAATTGAAGTGCTAGGGTTTGAGCCCATATGAGAATATGGGAATGGCATTGAGTCAAAAGCACCGAGCCCTCCATGTAACTCTATGTCAATGGTGCTGATTGTTGAACTCCTCATTCATAGGCTTAGAAAAACTGTATCTTTCACTTGAGCTAAAATCCTTGATTAGGCATGTCAAGCTTTTTATACAATATTTTTAAGGTTTGGCCATAAAAGGTATGCAATTTACACTTAGAGCCAATGTACAAATCTAAAAAATATACTACAACAATTCCATTATATATGTGCCTCAAATTATACCATTAAATTTGAATATATCCAATGAATAGACAATATTCCATTGAATAATCAGTCCATACATTGCACAATTTAGACATGATATTATCAAGTCTTAAGAGGAAAAAAAGAGCACTCTTCACAACCCTCATATGATGGCTAATAAACACTATATTAGCATAATTATTTTTCAGCTAGGAAAAGAAAAAAATAGTACATGACAACATCCTTATAATGCAAAATGATAGCCTTGAATATCCCAAAATTTAGCTCCAAATTTGCAAATATATCTTCAGCATTCAATCCAATGGCCTAAGACATTTCTCGACAATGGAAGAAACACATTGGAAATGAGAATATGCTATTCTTTTGCAGGTTTCCATCCAACTACCACCAACACAAAAATTATTAAAATGAGGCCAAGACCTAAAGATTTTATCCTTGAAGAGTTCAAATGTGCTTGACATATTCATCAACATGCCACTTTTCCTCTCCTAACATGAGCATTCTTTCTTAGCTGAATTGCAAGGCTTCTTGGAGTGGTGTGACCTAGAGATGTGTGCACAAAGAGCCTCAAATGGAGAGTGCTCCTCTTCTTAAATGATGCCACATGTGAGCAAAGGTACATTTCATTCTTAAACCAAATCAAACTCTTACTAAAAACAACTCCAAAGAAGGTTGAAAACAGTGGGCTTGATATACAACTACATTGTAAAGTAACCCCCGCACAACAATGCTCTTGGGATAATATATAAGTATCAACGATCAACCCTTCCACGTTTGAAACAATGGACCAACTCCTACAAAATAATAATAAATTCTATAAGAAAAGGGAGCAGCCTTGGTGAGTGTGCAAGTGACAGGCTGGGGTTTAATTGGTAGCCCTTGGATCTAGGTAGTTGCAATTATCCTTGAGATACTTATAATTAGAAAATAGATAAATCCTTTATTTCTAGCATATATCCAAACAAATAACCAAACACTTACGACAATTATGCCAAATGGATGCAACATCCCTCATTTCATTATGCAATTACCAGTGAGTTGTAAGACTTTCCATTCATGTCAATAAAGGAAAGAGAACATCATGTGTTTGCATATGAGGTCTGAAATGTACTATAGGAAGTGCCCTAGGGAGTGTTCATATGAAATATGCTATTTATGATTGATTTTAACCTCAACCAACTGTTTGCTTTTTATGTGTGCAGGTGGAGGATTAGGGTGGTGTTTAGAGACAGTCTGCAATGAATTTGCAAACTGTATATTGCTAGATTAAGGTTGTTACATCCTGGAACCAAAGAGGTATGAGGGCCAATATGAGTATGAGAGGTTGTTTGAAGGCCAAGGAAAGCGTATTGAGGGTAAGAAAACTTAACCCTTGGATTGTTGGTGAAAGGTCATGGGAAGAACAAGGTAGACCGAGAGGCTTGGAGGTGGGCCAAAGGCAGAGGCTTCGAGGTGTTGCTTTCATGAGTAAATAAGATACACACATTTCCACATTTAATAATGCAATTATATTATATCCTCTTCAAAATTATGCAAGTGGAATGTCAGTATAGGAGCCCTAGTACCAAAACATGGAGCCGACGAGAACTTATGTTGTATATTCTTGTAGCTTCCCATGAAGCAACACAATCTATGGATGTGGTGCAATCCACGAAGAAAGATTTTATATTTTACTATATGTTCCCATGATACCGTGGGATTAATTCATAGTATCCATCAACAAATAAATTACTGAAGGGAAATGCAGCAACACAAGAGAATTTGGAAGCAATTTATGATCCTAATGGTGCAATGACTACTATTTTCACCAGTGAAAATAGTGCTACAACCAGTGTTGATATTATTCTTACATGATTATTAGATGATTCCCTTCACTATGATACTTTATTCTCTATCTTAGGAAGTGAAACTCAAAATAATGGAAGGCCTTATGCTTGTTTATCAATCTCAGATGACTTGACAAAAATTTCGGTTAAAAAATCAATGCCTACAACTTACCTGGAGCTTATATTGCACCTTTCCAAGGTCCTAAATTTCCCCTTAACAAGTAATCTAAATGTGACAAAGTGTGAAGTGAAAAGGGCGGTGAACATGTTGATAATAGGGGTTCTTCAATAATACCTTTGAAGGCCCAATTGGAATATTCTCATAGCAATTATCACAAAGATATTAAACTATTGATAATGTGTGCTAAGTTACTAGAAAACCAAAGCAAATGATTCCATCTAGACTCTGGAACAATCTCGGTTGTATACATCACAAATTAAGAAAAGACAGGTCGATAGCTTTATATTTTAAGAAGGCTCGTTAGAATAGTGTGTCACTTTATGCCACCTTTCTGTAGAGCCACCACATAAGCTGGTAAAATTTTCTAATGACAAATATCAATATATCTTGTATAACTGTGGTGTGTTGCATTTGGTTTGTAAAAATCCAAATGCAGCAACTAAATCCTTTCAACAAGTGTGATCCTTTACTACATTTAGTATCACCTATACTAAATGCAGTATCTTCTATGAAACCACCTTGCAAAGAGTTGTATTTCATCTCATGAAAGGAACTATTGGGAACACCCCACCCTGGCTCACTTTTTTCAGAGGATTAACTAAAGTGATTCAATGTTTCATAAAGCATTATGGCTTATAAATCATGTTTGGGTACATAGGGTACTCCCAAAAGACCAAACACCTTGAGCAACCTCTTCACACAAATAGATCACAGATCAACACACCGATGTTTGTCACGTGGTTAAAACCTTCAAGAGGGAAATAGTCCATGACCCTAGCCAAATAGCTACTTGGAGCAATTTATTATACAAAATAAATAAATTTACATGAGCTTCTCATAATCGATCAACTAGCCAAGGACCCTCTATGCTCTTTAAATAGAGATCATAGACCAATCGGGTGTTAAGCCACAGAACAATGGTAGGTATGATCTAAGAGAAGTTGAACCGTCATATCACTATATGTCTAGAACATATCGTGACCGTTGGATTAGAATATTTACAAATGCATACTAATGCATACTAAAGAAACACACTTTTACCTAATAGATATATTACACAAGTTGATCTTAACTAACTCCTAAGTGTCTAAATATCCTAAAATCCCCCCTTAAGAACAACTTGGGATAGGATTGAAGGATTTACAAAAGTGACACTATTAGGAGAAGGAAGGAGGAATTAGAGCCTATTGCCCCTTCAGGACACATTCCTGAACTCCTAACATAGACTGAAGTTTAGAAAACTTCGCTTCTGTAAGAGACTTGGTGAAGATGTCTGCAACTTGATCATATATAGGGAAATAGAGCAATTCAATAACATGATCATGAATAATATTTCTGATGAAGTGTGTGTGTAGCTCAATGTGTTTGTTGTGATGATGTAGAGCTGGATATTTGGAAATCTTGATGGAACTTTGATTGTCGCACCAAAGTGGAGTAGGCTATTGCTGCTCAAATCCAAACTCTGAAAGGATCTATTGAAGCCATAAAGCTTCCTAAATAGCATTAACTACGGCTTGATATTCTACTTCTACTGAAGAAAGAGCAAGAGCTTATTGTTTCTTACAAGCCCAAGTGACACGTCCAGATCCTAAACTGAAAACATAACCTGCAGTAGATTTTCAATCATCAGGATCACCGGCCCAATCTGAATCAGTGAAACCAACCAACAAAGGTTTCCCTCCTGTACTGTAATGAATTCCAAACTGAATTGTACCTCGAATATATTGAAGTATTCTTTTTGTTGCTTTCCAGTGAATTTCATGAGGAGTTTGTATATAATGGGCAACACGACCAACGACAAAGGAAAGGTCAAGACAGGAATGAGTCAAGTATAAAAAACTACCAACAAGCTGATGATACAAGGTGGCATCTACTTCAGGGGAAGTACAAGTGGCAGAAAGTTTGACTCTAGACTGGAAGGGAGAAGGGGCTAGTTTACAATCTTCCATGTGGAAGCGACGAAGAAGGTCACAAGCATACTTAGACTGGGAAAGAAAGATTCCTTCTTTGGTTTGCAAGACTTGGAGACCAAGACAATAATGCAAATGTCCTAAATCTGACATTTCAAAATTTTGCTTAAGACTGGATTTCACATGGGTTATAAGTTTAGGGTCACTACCAATAAGGATAAGATCATCAACCTAAAGAACAAGTATGATGAGATGGTTTCCTACTTTCTTGGTATAGACATTGGGGTCCGAATGGCATCTAGAAAAACTAGTGTCAATGAGAAATCTATCCATTTTGGCATACCAAGCTTTAGGAGCTTTCTTAAGGCCATATAAGGATTTCTTAAGGAGGAAAACAAGGCCAGAGTTATTCTGAACATATCTAGGAGGTTGTTCCATGTAAATTTCCTCATGTAAATCACCATGTAAGAAGGCTGACTTGACATCCATTTGATGGAATTCCTAGTCATGTAAGGCTGCAAGGGAAAGAACAAGGAGGATGGAGTTCATTTTTGATACAGGGGCAAAGGTTTCAT
The DNA here is from genome assembly GCA_001517045.1 of Pseudotsuga menziesii. Taxonomy (NCBI): domain Eukaryota; kingdom Viridiplantae; phylum Streptophyta; class Pinopsida; order Pinales; family Pinaceae; genus Pseudotsuga; species Pseudotsuga menziesii. The sequence continues at coordinate 191,122 of LPNX011151027.1, forward strand.
TGTAGTCAATCCCTTCAACTTGGGAAAAACCTTTGGCAACTAACCTTTCCTTAAGTCTTTCAACACTTCCATCTGATGCATACTTAGTTCTGAACACCCATTTACATCTGACAAGTTTTCTTCCTTTTGGAAAGGGAACAAGATCCCAACTATCATTTGCCATCAAGCAACGGTATTCTTCATCCATACCTGCATCCCAATCTGGATTTCTCGAAGCTTCTGCAAAATTTTATGGATCATGATTCTCGGAAACTTGAGCCGAAAGGGAAAAAGCTCACTGAAACTGAGAACATGTTCGACGTTGATCTCTAGGATCACTGGCAAGATCACCAGCTGCCTCACATGTTGAATGGACCCATCGAGGAAGTATTGGTGCTAGTGCAATTGGAGGAACATGAGCAAGCGGAGGTGGATTTTCATCCTCACTGTCATCATCAGAAACTGGAGTTGGAAACCTGTCAAGGAAGCTGGAAGAAGAAGAATAAGAAGGCACAATCGTCAAATTAGGTTCGCAGGCCAAACATGGCACACCCACTAAGTTAGGCTCGCAGGCCAATAGATTTTCATCAAATTTAACATCTCTTCTAATGATTATATCATGAGAATGGGGATGAAGAAGTATATAACCTTTTACATCTTATGAATATCCAACAAATATGCACTTTTCACTTTTAGGATGCAATGCTTTACATTTTTCATCCGGAATGTGAGCCCATGCTTCACAACCAAACACACAAAAGTGACTTACATCTGGTTTAATTTTACTCCATGCTTATTCTGGCGTTATACCTTGTAAAAATTTAGTGGCTGTGCGATTAACTATGTGATTTGCACAATTTATGTCCTCAACCCAATATTGAAGACTTAGTCCCTTAGATTGGATCATACAATTAGCCATTTCTTTTAAAGTGTGATTCTTCCATTCAGCTACACCATTTTGTTGTGGTGTATATGGAACGGTGTGCTATTGTTGGATTCCTTGTTCAGTGCAAAAAAGTAGTGAACTTGTTGTTAACATATTCTCCTCCATTGTCAGATCTTAACTTAATAATTTGATGACCAACTTGTTTTTCAACAAGGGCCTTATAGGCCAAGAACATGTTAAACACTTTGCTCTTAATTTTTACGAAGTAAACCCAAGTGCGTCTGTAGTAGTCATCAATGAAAGTTAAAAAATATTTGAAACCAAAAAAGGAAGCCGATGGAAGAGGGCCACACAAGTCACTATGCACAAGCTCCAAGGGAATCGAGGCATGCCAAGAGGCACATTTGTCAAAACTGTCCCGATGATGTTTTCCGAGTACACAACTGGAACAAACACCATCATTGCAAGATACCAGTGGAAGACCAGTCACCATATTTTCTTTACATAGTTGTTGCAATGAGCGATAATTTAAGTGACCAAATCGCTCATGCCAAAGTTTGCTCAAGTTATCACTATGAGCAACAAAAACTAAAGGAAAAGGTGATGACCCAAAGTTGTTAAATTTGTACAACCTGGTAATATCATCAACAATTCTAGTAGCAATGATATTTTGAGGATTTTTAAAATCCTTGATTGCAACTTGGTGAGGTGTAAACGTCGCATTTTTACCTTCACCTAAATGAGTAATTTGATAGATTGATAACAAATTGCAGGAAATTTTTGGAACATGTAGTATATCACTAAAATGACCATTTTCTACTGGAACTGTTCCAGATCCTACAACACTTAGAGATCTATCATCTCCAACAAATATTTGTTTGGTGTTACATTCATGCATAGTAGAAAAGATGGATTTATCCTTAGCCATATAATAAGATGCTCCAGAATCAATGAGCCATTCAACTAAAGTAGAAGAAGAAGATGTAGTATAAGAGTAACCAGATGCACAAAGTGCATGTCCCTGAGAGGTAGATTCTGAAGAGGTATCTAGGCTGATGTGGTGCTTCTTCATTGCAGCTTCCAAGGTTGCCATCTTCTTAAAAAACTTAGATTCATCATGATTATCTTTCCCACAAAAATTTCAATGATGTTCATTCTTCTTTCCCTTTTGCTTGGATTCTTTGTCATTTTTTAAAGAAGGAGCTGACTAAGAGGGTTTGGGACCCTTGTTGTTTTGATTATTATTGCAAAAATTTTGTTTCTTGGGAGGCTTGGACTTTTCTTTCTGTTGGGACAATAAGGCTTTCCCAGATGTATTTGCATTGTTGATTATTCCAAGATGAATGAGCTTATCGTGCTCTCTAATTAAGGAATCACAAAAGGATTCAAGACTACGCTCTTGATAGTTGGATGCAATCAAGGATTCTTTCATGGAGTAGAATGTAGATACAAAAATAGAATATGCAGGTCCAAGTTTGGAAAGAATATCATAAATACATTGTTTGTCTTCTTTCTTAATCTTGCATTCTACACATAATAGTCTAAGAGTTTTATACTTAGATAAATAGTCTTGAATGTATGAAAAATCATTTGGATTCAAAAAAATCAACTCATTCTCAAGTTGATGACCTCAAATTTTATTGTGTTCACCAAACACAGATTCCAACTTTTCCCAAGATTTTTTAGGTTCATCAATTTCAGATATGTGGAAACACAAATCAATAGAGATTGACATCTCAATCAATCCATGAGATTCATTACATATATTTTCCCATTTAATTTTCTTATCATCATCAGTGGGTTCTATTTCTTTCCCTGAGGTTATCCTGAAAAGTCCCCTACTTCGTAGAACATCTTCCATATGAGATTTCCATGAGAAATAGTTAGAACTTCTAAGTATAATATCACAAGGGGTGGCCATACTATAAAATAATGGCTGAAATAATAGAAACTAACTGTCTGGATGCAAAGAGCTCGAAAAAATATGCAGTTTCAAATAAAAAGGAACTGAAAACTGATTCTGGATGATGAAGTTATGCTTGATCAAAGAAAATGTTGAAGATGTCCCCAATAGTGATGTGGCAGATATTAACTTTAACCAACTAAAAGAAGAAGCCCCCTTTTCCCAATATCAACCTTTGACAAGCACTTTTTACAATAAATTTGCTTTGAAGTGATTTTATTTTATTTATGTGAGATGCACTTTTATATTAAAGTAACTTTAAAATAGAAATTACATGCACTAAAAAGTAGCTTGATAAGACTTGAACTCAAGACTTATCAAGGAGCAAAGCAACTTTAGACCAAGTGAGCTAAGTTTAAAAGGTACGTAAAAGTATGGAAAGAGGAAGGGTTTTTTTTTACTCTTCTCTCTCGTTCTCTATGCTTGCTTTCTTTTCCTGCAAATCACAAAAAAAAAACAAAAAACAAAAACAATTTTTTTTCCACACAATGGAGTTAGATCTTGCTTAGCTTACCTGGAAAGTCTATGTTTTCAATTTTTCGCGTTGTTTCTGATTTGGCATGATCGCACAAGGTGCATGACAAAGAGCATACGTAGCCGAGAAGACAAGAAAAAAAAACTTTCCCTTACTGTTTCTAATTTTCCACGATCGCACAAGGTGCACGGAAAAAAGAATACGCAGTCAGGGAAGGCAACAATCTGAGACTAAAACAGGAAAGATCTAATAATAAACTGATAAAATATGAGAAATTTAAAAAAAACAAATCTATCACTATAACATTATACCTTAAGATTTGCCGAAATGGGTGTTTCTGGAGCAAATGGAAATGGTTTTCGGTGAAACGAAAACTGTTTCCAAATAGAAACGGCACTCCAGATGAAATGGAATAGCTCCCATGGACCATAAATGCATATAAATTCCAAAACTAGAAACCCTTTCAAAGTTTTGGCAACACCGGTTCTAGATCTTGATCAAAACCGAAAGCGACTCTTCATAAAAGCTCTGATACAATGTTTAGGTACACAGGGTACTCCCAAAAGACCAAACACCTTGAGAAACTACTTCATACAAATATATCATAGATCAACACACCGATGTTTGTCATGTAGTTAAAACCCTTTAGAGGGAAACATTCCACGACCCCAGCCAAATAGCTACTTGGAGCAATTTATTATGCAAAAGAAAGAAAGTTACATGAGCTTCTCATAATTGATCAACTATCCAAGGACCCTCTATGCTATTTCAATAGATATCATAGACCAATCGAGTGTTAAGCCATGGATCAATGGTAGGTATGATCTAAAATAATTTGAACCGTCGGATCACTCTATGTCTAGAACATATCGTGACCGTCAAATTAGAATATTTACAAATGCATACTAATGCATACTAAAGAAACAAACTTTTACCTAACAGATATATTACACAAGTTGATCTTAACTAACTCCTAAGTGTCTAAATATCCTAACAAATCAGAATGATGTTAAGGATACTAAGAACATGACATCTATATTTTCAATCGAAATCAAGTATAACTGTAAGAATAACGTAGACTTAGGATCAAATTTCTCTTAGTTTTCTGTTATAAACCAACATGAAAAATTGATCATAAAATTGTCTTATAAATCAGATCTTAAAGAATAAGGATGAAATGATAGAGTATATGAAGATTGAAGTGACTAAGGATGGAAACCTCAAATAATATTTCCCCTTGACTTCGTCATCCCAACAGATTATCAACTAGGCTTAGGGGAATATCCTATCAATCCAACCATTCCCAAACAATTGCGAGAGCTACTCTTTATTTAGAGTTTAGCTACTCTCTTTTTTCTTAACCAAAAATTCACCAAACTTCACATTGTCTTTGGAAAAAAGGCCAATATAAGCTTGAAATTTGAAATTTTCGGGTCATTATTTCTATTGTAGTAACCGACAATATTAAATTCTCAAGGTCTAATATTCTTCTTTATATTTCCTTTTACTTAAAATTTGAAGATGACCATTCATAAATCCGGGATGTTTAAGAGTGGATTCAACCTCATCTAACTTCATATGATGAAAATATAATTTGATATATCAATAAGAATTAAACAGAATGAACAGTTTTTGGGGTTTCAACATTCTAGGATTGTTGGGTTTGTAATATTTTAAGACTGAATTCTATCATGTATGAGGGTATGGGATCAGAATTTCATAAAGAGAACCAATCCCTCTATGTACCCCTTTTTTGTTGATTTTTGTTGTAGGAGTAACTCGTCGTGACATTAATACAAATATACCTTTTATTCAAGTCAAAACCAGTGATTGCTGATTAGGAATGTCAAAATTTATGCCTAGTTTTACAGCTTATATTAGCCAGTTTCATCAAAATTGGAGGGTGTTGCATTGCAAAACAACATGGTGGATGGACTTGGACCCATAATTATTACCAAGTACTAGTACTGATATATCCTTGGAGGATCAATGAATAGGCCAATGGATGAGGTAGAGGTTGTTAACAATGATGAGGATCCCAATATAGGTTATGATAATGATGATATGTAATTATTTGTTGTTACAAAATGTTTTTTGGACTATGGCTTTCATTTAGAGGCTTTGAAATACTGTGAGCAATATCATTTCAAGAACTAATATTAGGAAGGGGTAAGTGACAAAAATATGGTAAATAATCTCATTGTCACCCTCGCATAATGCACACCTACTTGGCCTATGATCTCAATTGATTTTCACCCCATTATCCAATGTTAGAATCCAATTATATGAATTCAGTAAAAGGAGTAATATTGAATTCATATAGTTGAATTATAACGAGGAATAATGAAGAATTCTTATATTTGAATATAATGAATCCAACTATATGATTTCAGTAAAAGGAGTCTTCATTTTAGTTAAATCAATTGAATATACAAAAAAGTTTCAATGAAAGTCCTGTAAGATTTTATTCTTGACCACTTTCAAAGTAAAAGTCACAAAATTGAAGCACATAATCCATCATCCAATTGAGTGGTTTAAACATTGTAGAATACTACCAACATCAAGAATTTTTTTTACTGAAATCATATAGTTGTATTCATTATATTCAAATACAACAAAAACTTGTTGTGTACCCAATCATTCTAATTTTCATCATTAGTAGATCCATAGAACGACATTGTCCTTAACCGCGATGTTAATGTCAAAATGCCTGTTCCCACAACACTATGAACATGCCCGCAGAAAGAGAAATAGTTGCACGAAGATGAAAAAGATGCCAGCAGTTGAGGTATATGATCAGGATTCTGTAGATAAAAAGGATGTTTTGTGGACAGTAAAAAGGTGTAGGTTGAAGAGATCATGTTGTGGTTTTCCAAATTCCTTATGAAAACATATAAACAATCAGATAGGTAAGCCTACTCCAACAGCCAAGTAACCTTTTGATTTACAGGCAGTGCGTGATCTGAAAATTGCTGCAGTCAAATCCTTTATCCAATAAATGAGGTGGAGTTTATGGGCCAAAATGGTGATTAACAATGTGAAGAGAAGTTTGAAAAAATTCTTCCCCAACTAGTGATGAAGTTTGAACTGATAAAGCTGGTGCATTCAAGGTATGACTGAAGTAATAATGGAAGAAGTTTTGGTATGCAGTTACACTATCTATGTTTGAGGAAGAGCATTAAATAAATTCTTGTAGCATGCAAGGAAGATATTCCGAAGCAAGAGTTATAATACCCAAATTATGTATACATACTCATCCAAAGATATTTAAAAATGCTACTCTTCACATTATTAATGGTAACAAAGTTAGGGACAACACTTGCAACAAGCTATTTGTCTGTTTTGGAGAGACCTGTTAAAGTATTCGGTAAGAGTTTGTAGTTGAATTCACTATGTAGAAGAAATCATGCAAAAGAAACCAAGATTGGTACAGTCAAAGTCTTCCTAAACATACCTACAAACAAATATCAACAGTATGATATGGGAAGTACATGTTTCAGCAAATCAAGAAGTCTACATGTTAGGGGGAGCACACATTTTAGTGTGATTTCACAAGCAGGTAAAATCACCCATTCTGTGGTAATTTTTGGTCATCCTTGGAATGAAATAAGAAGTCCTCTATCCTTTGACAATATAAAATATCTAGAGAGATTAAATTTTTCTCAATCTATATAACCCAACTTTAGGTTTTGTTATCAAACATGTTTTTTACCATTTTCCTTACATTATGAGGACAATTGATCCTAGTTTTACGAAAGGTGAATTTACCTTGAAATATTGTAGGTAGTATTGACTTATATAGTCTTATCCTTCTTCCCATCAAGGAAAAACGTATTCTAAGAATCCTTCAGTTTTGCGATCATGGTCTTCATAAATTTCCAAAGAACCTTACTTTTTAGCAATGCTCTTGGGTATACTATTGGAAAATGTGATAATAATACATAAGTCCCATTAAATTTTTTTACAATGCAATTTTTCTAACAATTGGAGCTCCTGAGGATGAACCCAACTTGGATCAAAACACATCAAACATCTTAACTATATAACACATATACTTTGGGTTGTTAAAATTTGAGCTTGCATAGTTTTCATTATGTTTAACCAAATACATTGGACATCCATCCATATGTAATTATATATATGGGATTTGGGAGGTAATGATAATGGGTATATTTAGGTTATCCAATTTACCGCACATATCATTGGTTGACTTGCTTCACGAATTGCCAGTAGCATACGTTTGGATATAATATTTTATTCAATAGAAGAAAATATTTTAGGCATCTAGTTGTATTTGTAAAACCTATAGAGTGGAGGTGTATCCAACTTAGGCTAGATACTAAAATCAGGATACTAAAATGTAATGAAAAGATCACAGCATGCTCAAAACAGGCCTTAATCTTGAAACAAGGATTTTTAATCCCTTTTTATGGACATGTAACTGCTCAAAATGTTCTTTGAGGGATAAAACATGGCTGAAACATGCCCGTATCCACCCAACTCTATTGTTTTATATAGTTTATTGCTTCATTTATGCATGGGCATGCCCCACAAGCTGCTAGAAAGAACTAAAATGGGTTTGAAGATTGATTTCAAAAGCAAAAAGTTGGGCCATATTGTGCTCAAAATTGGAGATGAGCATGTTTTACTACTGATTTATGGTTGAGGTTCACCTAACATAGTAGATATCTAATGACCTTAGAAATTTGTTGTGTAAGTGAACACCTTATATAGTCAACATGTTAATGCTCATATCACACTTTCAAGTTTATGAAACTAGTATTCACACTATCTTGTCTTAGCGGACGACTAGGAGCTTAAATTTTAAATCCCCATAGAGGGGAAGGTCTCCCTTGAATAGTTGTACCAAGACACCAAGGTTTTTGTGGGGATAAAACAATATGAATCTTACAACCATTTTCCATCTCAATAACTACACTAAACAATAATTACAACTACATGCCTCTTAACATCCTTCTACCTAATCAACTATTTAACACCATCGTCTAGATCATCATTAATCTAAATATAAATACAGAACATCTATTCTAACAGAAGACTATCATTTCACATATAAGATAAAGAACACAAGTAAAATGCATCATCACCATACAACATAAAGGAAACTGATCATCATCATCCCATTAACTTCTAGCTCAATCCAATACATATTTGCATAACATTGCTTCATTAACCAGGATGCAATAGTAGTACAGATCCAATACATGACCCAATATATAATACCTACTATCCAACTAATATATACCGTCCAAATGGGTCAAGGCCTTTACATATCTACAGTCATGCCAGGAGGTGGGATGATATAATGAGGGACATATAGCCCACACATTTTATTAACACGGATATTCTGCGGAAATTATATTTATTTTTCTTTTTTCAGTTTTGGTTTTCTACTCTGTTCATATTTCAATGTCTATTTTTCATTTCCATCAATTTCCAAGATCAATGCTCAAGAAAATAAGAAAGTGCACACTTCTTTTTTAAAGTCCCTACACAATGCTTTGTCCCTTTATTATACATTATACTACTATATGAAGGTCAAATCAAGACACAAATTGGCTTAAACAACAAAAAAATGACCTAAATCATTGATGCCCTAAAATGTTACTATCAGTATGATGGCCTAAGTCATGCCCTAAAACGTTAAAATGTTATTGTCAGTATGATTCCCTAAAATGTTACTATCGGTATGATTCCCTAAATCACAAGGTTAAATTACATAGCTATTTGGTTCAAACAAGATAATATTTCCGCTCATCCCACCCCAAACACCAACGGGAGGAATTGGCACTCCCCAACACCATTACTTTTGAGTTGGAGAATACATTCATCCAATCCAAACAAATAACATAATAAAATATACATACCAAAGACATTATAGGAAATGAACAAAAACTCCAATGCATAAAACAAATCCCCATCCATTGTCAACACAAATTGCACCAGTCCAATGTCCACCATCCACTCTCAACAAAATTTGCAGGTAGTGAGAAATCCACGTTCACTGTCAATATAATTTACACCAGGATAGAATTTGCACTAGGGTAAGCTAATAATTCACACCAGGTAAGCTAAGAAATTGGTGTTCACCGTCAATAATTCGCACCAGGGTAAGCTAAAAAACTTTGTTGCAAAGTTTTGATGCATTCCCGCCTGACGACCATATATATAATTTCTCCGAAATGCATTGTATGTGTTATAGTTATGTGTTATATATATAACTATACTATATATGGTATAACACACACACACACACACATATATAACACATAACTACTACAAATAGCTATAAGTCATGTCTTTTATAATTACTATTTACATTGAAATTGTCTTAACATCAAATAAAACGAGCATATGTTGTCCAGAGAAAACTAAACTAATGATGATGACAATCATGATGATGATGAGGATGATGATGATGATTATGATGATGATGATGATGAGGATGATGGCGGTGATGAGTATGATGATGATGATGAGGATGATGATGATGAAATGTTGATGATGATGACGATGGTGATGATGAGGATGAAGATGATGATGACAACGATGATGAGGATTATGATGATGATGATGACCAGGATGATGATGAAGATGATGATGGTGTTGGTGATATAGTTGAACTATAAGGAGGAAGAATGGAGAATTCTTCTATTTGAATATAATAAATCCAACTATATGATTTCAGTAAAAGGAGTCTTGACTTTAGTTAAATCAACTGAATATACAAAATTTTGTAAATGAAAGTCCTGTAATATTTTATTTTTCTCCACTTTTGAAGTAAGAGTCACAAAATTGAAGCACAGAATCCATCATCCAATTGAGTGGTTTTAGCATTGTAGAATACTACTAACATTAATACTTTTTTTTACCGAAATCATATAGTTGGATTCATTATATTCAAATACAAGAAAAATTTGTTGCGTACCCAATCATTCTAATTTTCATCATCAGTAGTTAAGATCCATAGAACGACATTGTTGTTAACCACGATCTTAATGTCAAAATTCCTAGTTCCCACAACACTATGAACATGCCCGCAGAAAGAGAAATATTTGTGCATAGATGAAAAGATGCCAGTAGTTGAGGTATATGATGAGTCTATAGATAAAAGGATGTTTTGTGGACAGTAAAAAGGTGTAGTTTGAAGAGATCATGTTGTGGTTCTCCAAATTCCTTATGCCAACATATACACAATCAGATAGGTAAGCCTACTCGAACAGCCAAGTAACCTTATGATTTGCAGACAGTGTGTGATCTAAAAAATTGCTCCAGTCAAATCCTTTATCCAATAAATGAGGTGGAGTTTAGGGACCAAAATGGTGATTAACAATGTGAAGACAAGTTTGAAAAAATTATTCCCCAACTATTGATGAATTTTGGACTAATAAAGCTGGTGCATTCAAGGTATGACTGAAGTAATAATGGAAGAAGTTTTGGTATGTAGTTACTCTATCTATGTTTGAGGAAGAGAATTAAATAAATTCCTCCAGCATGCAAGGGAAATATGTCTGAAGAAAGAATTATAATGCCCAAATTATGCATACATACTCATCCAAAGATATTTAACAATACTACTCTTCACATGGTTAATGCTAACAGAGTTAGGGACAACACTGGAAATGAAGTATTTGTCTGTTTTGGAGAGACCTGCTTAATTCTTTGGTAAGACTTTTCAATTGACTTGGCTCTATAGAATACATCATTCAAAATAAACCAAGCTTGGTACAGTCAAAGTCTTCATAAACATACCTACAAACAAATCTCAAGTGTATGATAGGGGGAGTACATGTTTCATCAAATCAAGATGTCTACATGTGTGGGGGAGCACACATTTTAGTATGCTTTTGTAAGAAGGTGTTGAGGCCTGGAAAATCGTAGGAAACAATAGCAAGGGATTCTCCCCAGTCAACATTCCCAACTAGCCTATGACTGTTTGGTATGGGGAATTCGTCCAATTTATGGTCCGGCTACCGTAGGTCAAGTAACAAAAATAAAGGGTTTTATCGGTTGTGGCCCAGTCCACTGTGTATATTTTTGTGTTTTAAATTTAAGTATGATATGCAAGTGCCTATCTAAAAATGCATATTTGATAAAGAAAATAAGAAATAGTCACAATGTGATGCACAGGTTCTTACCTCTCATCTTAAACTCTCTTGCAGCTAAATCACACACGACAGGAAATAAAACTAACTAAGTTGTCCCTAGGGAGTGAGATTATCATTTAAAGAGCAATGTATTATAGTTCGTGCATTAAGAAAAATTACTAGCTATTCTTTGATTCAAAACACATAAACATGAATAAATAGATGAACAATAAGATAGCTCATTGTAGTGAAAACATTCATTACTCATAGTGGAAATTATCATAAAATAAACCAGAGAACATTCATACAAGAACATAGGTTCAACAAGTTAGAACGATCTCACAATTAACAAATAAAAGATGAAAGTGAAATAGTTCCCCTTCAACAACATCCATTGAACAACATTTGAACATTCCACCAAAGCTTTCTCCAACAGGAAAAATTGTAATTATATATTGGAAAACGAAATAGTTCCTCTTACAATGTGTTCTCACAAGTCTAACTGGGAAAAAGTCCCTTTCTTTATCTAACTCTCCTATACGTATAAAAAAGGAAAAAAATTTGGGCTGCCCCAAATGACCCTTGGGCTTCCCCAATGTTTCATTTCCCAAAATTGTCGTATATTGAGTGCTCATACAATTTACAATATATTACATTAAAACAAAATAATAAAGCACTTTAAGTAGAGGGCCCCGCTTGATTATTTAGGAACTTTTTCCATGCTTGCTTTTGATGCTATACTCTCAAATTTAGAAGGCTCGAGAAAATGAATGCTGATTTCAAATTTTGTAGCCTCATTTTTAATCACTTCAATTCTTGGTGAGCTTAGGTGTAGTTGGTCTTCCAGCAACTGTACACTAACTGCTGAATGAGCCACTTCCTCTTTCAAGATCCGTTCATCCAGGACCTTGACTTATTGAATCCTCTGCCCATCCTCTTGATACCTACTCTATAACATTTCTACGAACAGGTTGTGTTCTGGAAATGCATCTAGTCTCTGCTTAGCAGCTGCTTGGCATCGGTTGTAAGTGATTAATATCCTTCTGCAATACTTGGTGCAAGATCCTCTTTTCTTCATTACTGCCTTCTTGAACTCTTCTATTGTGTTTATTGCAAAATCCAACAAGTCATAATCCTACCTTAAGCCTTGTTGATCCTTTGCTGGTAAGTCTGTAGGAATCTCTTCATTGGCCTCCAACCTTCCTATCCTTCCCGTTAAGACTTCCAAAATGTCTTGAGACCTATCCACAAAATACGAGGTAGTTTCAAAAATTTCTTCCAATCTGTTATCTACCTGTAAGACTTTGCATCTTTCTTCTTCTATGGACACCTACAGCTGGTACATTCTACTTCTTTGTGTTAGGACATGCTCTTTAAAAGGTTGAATACTGGTCTACTATTCCTTGGCCTCTTTCGAAGATGCTTCTAGTAAAGCAATTTTTCCTTTAAACTTTGCTTCTTGCACTTGAAATTGTTTTTCTGTCTCCTCCGAAGTAGCCCTTTGTATTTCTAGCTCCCCAACTTTTCTATGCAATTGGTCTCTTTCTGCATGGAGGTTTTCATATGCTATTTTTAGTCCATCTTTTTCTATCTTTAGTTCCTGATATTTCTGTTGCAATTTTACTAAGTTATCCTAAGCATCTCTTCCTATCTTTTCAATGGAAACATCCAAAGCCATCTTATCTGCTTGGAGGGACTGAAGATCTACTTTTGAAGACCTCATTTCATTTCGCATGTCATCAAAATTTCTCTTTAATTTGTTTCCTTCATCCCTCTCTTTTCTCAAAGTGTCATTTAATTGGGCAACATTTTTCCTTGATTGTTAAAGGTCTGTCATTATTTGATCTACATTATCTTTGGAGGCGTGGATGAGTGCTGCTCCAGCTCAGATTGTTAGTCTTGGTTCCTTGTCTATCCCATGTACCAAGGTCTTATCAGTGAGCATCATCCCTAATTGTCCACCTGTTTCAACCTTATTCTTATTCTTTTTCACAATCCTCTTGTTTTCTCTATCATAAAATATGGTACTGAAATTTGGGACTTCTTCCCTTTTCTTCTGTTCAAAAGGTATCAACCTTAATCCAAAAACAAAAACCTGCCCTATATTGCTGCCAACAGTTACAGCAGGCTCTTGAGAGTCAGGAAAATCCTAATCTTGCACTTCTTGAGTGTCTGCAGGGTCAAACGTTTGTTGATCTATTGTGGACCCCGTCAGTTTTAGAATTTCAGCCTCGTTCTTTTTTCTTTCTTCTTCTTCCTTCCTAGCAGCTTCCTCTGCCTTTTTTGCAGCTTCTTCTACATTCTTTGCTGCTTCTTATTCAACTTTCTTCCTTTCTTCTTCTTCACTTTTAAGCCATATCTCAACCTCCTACACTAGTCTCCTAGCATCTTCTTCTATTTTCCTAGCCTCCTCTTCATCATCTTTCTACTATTCAGCTTGGTCTTTACCACCTTTCGTGGTGGTCTTCTTTTTAAACCTTCTTTTTAATGCAGTCATATTTTCTGCATTTCTGAAAATTTCTTCCTCTTTATCCCAATGGTTTGTATATTCAAAATGCACATTGGCTTCCTTACAATGTTCCGCAACTTTGTCCTGAGAATCATTTCTATGGAAGTTCATCTCCCCAAAGTGAAAATGTTCCAATTCCTGTACAAACTCAGTAGATTTTTAACTTTTAAAAACTTATAGCTTCCCACTCTGAAAGGTGTGGGAGGATAAGTTGCCTTCTTGTGCTTGAACAGAAAACTCCCTATACCATCCATGAAAACCTGCCTAACTGCTTCTTTATCCACCACAAAATCAGTGGCATACTTGGGGAGCAACCCAGGTGCCCTAGAGTAACCATACATCCTAACATACATTCCCTCATCAGTCAAATAATAATTAGCATACTCCTCAATGACTTTCAATGCCTCTTCAGACATGCAATTACATTCTTTCAAGAAAATAAACGTATACAAGGGCATAATAAATTGTTCACAAATTTCTTTATAATGACTGTAATATTTGTATGCCCATAACAGCTTGTAGGCTATGTACATAGGGGTTTTGTCCCTGTCTCGCATGCACCTTAGGTTTTGAAATGGCTGGGTGCATAGTATACAATCAATTAATATGGAGCTCATGTAGAACTTAGATTTTTTCTGAGACACCCCTCCCAGAGCTGAAGCAATGCAAGCTGAGAGACTGTTGGACACAATGTTGTCCCAGTTGAATATAGTCCCTTGGGTGGCTACACAGAAGATAATAGGAACCATCCTAACTTGAAAAATTTTCCATGGGATCTCCCAAAAATTCTATTCAACATTAACGCAATAAAACTATAAGGGGTTCTTAACGTAGCTGTGTAATATTCCCCTTATGGTCTGGCTCAAAAATTCTTACCAGGTATCATCATTCTTTTTATTGTTTCAACAAGGTCTAGGTTAATTTCCTTTAACCAATCTAGTAAGGTAAACCTAGGATGGAGGTAGGTGATAAGCTAACGAGACATAACTAGGACTGTAAGAAGCATAGCCCTGCTTGGCAGTATTGGATAGAATCATAGTAGTCACATCTGCCCTAGGATGAGTCCATCCAATCACTTCTGAGCATGGGAAAATCTCAGGTCTGGTAGCTATCTTCATCAAGGCAGATTTCTCTATGTTGGCATATATTGTTAATTCTTCAAATCCAGTATCAGGCACCTCTTGGTTTGAAATCAGTCTATAAATTTCATCCCACTTGTAGTCAAGTTCCACCCCGGTATTGGCTCTAGTATCTTCATAAATGCACTCAACCTTTGTAATAATTTCCACCTCAAGATCTCCTTCAGCACTAGGAGCTTTCTTTTTTTATGTTTTTGACATCTCGTCTTTGGAAAATTTGCTCTATCACAAAACAAAATGTCTTTAGTCTATTTCAGCTATTAATCAGCATTCGAAAGAATGAAAAATCCGTATAAGCATTTACCTTTGTCGTATTTTTCATAGCTAAATCTATGCAAATTCAAAACCAGGACTAACTAACAAATACTTCTGCAAAATGATAGGTTCTAAAAAATCCTAAGTCATGCCCATGACTAAAATCAATCATGATCGACAAAATGCATTATAACCTCGCTAACATTGGAAACCTCTATCGATGAGACTAAGCACGGTAATAAGTGAAGAAAAAATAGTCTGATCAAAACTAAAACCTCTGGAGTCATCAACTTAAGTAGAATACGTTCTAAATCCCTGCTCAAAATAAATCCCATCAAAACCTTCTTATCTTTGAAAATGTGACCCTATCAAAACATGCGAGAAACCAAAACAATCGAAATGAAACCTTACGTCATCCCAAACAAAACTAGGGTAGAACCTACCAACTGCAAAATAAAATGATATCCTCCCCTGGATGGCCATACGCAGACCCAGAAAAAATCATGCAGACAGCGTAATGCTCATCTGCACCAATTTCCTAAATAGTTGGACTGGGTTTGAAATTCCATAACAGCTTTTGCAATAGTCATTCAGGAAAATGAACCCCCCCCCCCCCCCCCCCGATCTACTAACTATCAAAGTGGACTACACTATGCTAATAGGGAACAAACTCAGAGAAATATGCCCATCCACCACGATGGGAAAAACCTAACCCAACAACTATACCCTAGTTAAAAAAAAACTCAATAGAAAGGGTAAAATCATGGTTGGCCTACCTGGAAATGAGCTATGTAGTCAACAAGGAGAATCCGACAGTTCCACAGTGATGCCACCCACGAATGAGATCCCGACAGCTAGGTAAATCGCCCAGTTCGAAATGACAAGGACAGTTCAGGAACGAGTTCACAGGGAAAATAATAGAATAATTCCCAATCCCACACACACACACACACACACATATATATATATATATATATATATCCCAGTGAAAACACTCGGCGGAAAAAAACATTGCAAATTAGGCGGTGGGAAAAATATGGCATCGGAAATCAACCTATTACAGAGCTGCAATGGTGGGTGATGAAGATGCTATGAGTTCTGCAATACAATGAAAACCGTCAGTGAAACACACACTAAAAAACCTCCACATTGGGGCTCAAAATGACTAAATCCTTGGACCATTAGTATGCTGAAAAGCCACAATGGTGGAAGCTATAATGACAAACGGTTCCGTAGACAAGTCAAAATCGGAGAAAAAAAGAACTAACGTTAAGCGAACCGTCAGAAAAATAGATCATGAGCATTGACAAAAGAAAAGTTATAAGGTGGATGGTTAATCCACTCTAGAGCTGCAACGACTGAACACAAAAAGACTGAGGTTTTTGTGACAATGAAAATAATGACGATCGGACAAACAGAACTAATCCCCAAAATCAAAAGTCCAACTTGGCTCCGACAGCAGCAAGAATCAAAACAAACAGCAGGATCGACAAAGGTAAAAACTTCCTTCATAGTGCTTGTGATTTGTCATCCGAAACAACAGCGATACAAGGCACTAGTGTTCCGATGGTGACGAAATAAAACGCCGAAAAAAATAAAAATTAAAACAAAAGTGCATCGGCTGAAAACAAGGGTTTGGGTCGGGTCGTTCACTATTTAGCTTCCGCAACAGCGGCTACGTATGTGACTACGGCCCCGATCCAAAGCTCAAACAAGAATAAGAAATCCTCTATAAGTCAAAACTTAAAATCAAATGGCAACATCAACATACACAGATATTTATTCAACAATCAACCTCAAGAAATCAAACTTGCAGTAAAGCTAAGCAATCCCAAAAAAACTAAGCAAGACAAAAATTAAAAGGCGGGTCCCAAATTTTTTGAAATTTGGAAAAATGTTGCAGCTGCAACAATTGGTGACTAGCTGGTGAAACCAGATCTCTGAATCAACTCTTCCTCAAGTGACAAATTGTTTATTAATAAGACCAACATGTTGAATTTTTCTAGATGTCTAGATTTCCCCAATGGAAAATATATGTAGTTTTAAACATTGATGATAGTCCAATTTTAGGAAAATGGAACCCAAAATCTCAAAGTCAAGATAACTCTTTTGAAGCCAAAATAGATGAGTTTCATTTTACCTCTTCCTTTGGGTAGCTTCTAGCTTGGACACCACAAGAATGTAACATATGGTAAACAGAGATATTTATTTGTTCCTCATTCGCATGCCATTTTGCACTTTTGTGTGCCTGTGAACCTTTTGTCCTTTTTGAGTCCTCCTCATGCCTTTCTTTCTGAATTTTTATTCAGGATCCTCTATCCATAGTGTCCTTTTGTGTGAGAGATGTATTTAATTTTCATCTCATGGATGGAGAAGAACTTTCCGCAAATTTTGTACTTATATGATTTGGTACTTTGCTTTGATAGATATTGCTTCTTTTAGGAGTTTTGAGTCTTCTCAGCCTTTTGGATTTCGAATTTTTGGCATGGGATCATTTATATATAATATATTGTTTACCTTGCTTCCTTTCCGTGGGTCCTTTGCTGTCACCCCCTAGGACATTTTAA
Source organism: Pseudotsuga menziesii (assembly GCA_001517045.1). Lineage (NCBI taxonomy): Eukaryota > Viridiplantae > Streptophyta > Pinopsida > Pinales > Pinaceae > Pseudotsuga > Pseudotsuga menziesii. The sequence continues at coordinate 209,003 of LPNX011151027.1, forward strand.
ATGTGAAATGGACGGGGCCTCGAAATTGTATTCCAGACCTCTTGATCCTGAGTTATCTTTCAGGGATTAAGTAGGACTTCAATGTGTTCATAGCCATTTAGGAAAACTACTTACTAGAAGAAATTCCATCATATTCAAACAATAGGATACAGTCTTATACCCAAAGATCTTAATTAATCCAGAATTTTGATGCTTTCCGTGCAACCAAAAGTTTGCCTCTTTTATTGAAATAAAAAATAAAGTTTAACTAAAAACAAGCAACAATTAACCAAATCAATTTATTTATTTACAAAGTCATTAAGAAATAAAAACCAAGACAAATAAAAATATGAGAACTAATCCACTAACTGGTCATTTCTCTGCCCACCCCTATAGATCTAGAAATTTATATGTTAAGGGGCTAGGATTGACTACAAGATGAGAAATACCTAACCATTATCTAATTCTTCTGTTCTTGAAACAAAAACTACATCTACTGATTTACAATCAATCTTATCAGCCTGTGAATATTGAAGGAGATTGGGCTAGGTGTCCGATAGGTTGTTGGCTTCTTCTGATGCAAAGTGTCCTAGTTCAAGTTCAATAAGATAATTTCCCAATACAGAAATTACTGATTCATTTCTTTCTTCCGATTTCATGACAGTGTGTTTCATGTAGGGCTCTCTTAATATTTTGATCTGATTTGGGATTTCTGTATGAGGCAACAACAAATGTGACCAATCCGAAGAAAAATACCCCTTTAATCCCACTGACCAGTCTCAATTCAAAATAAGTCCATAACCATCAAGTATGTCTGCTACAACAATATCAATATATTGACATATCTTTTCATTTGTAGGTAAACGAATCAGAATATCCTCCATCTCGCCGACTACTTTCACATTAGTCCAGTCTAATTGAGTGACCTCCTAAGCAGTAGGTTTAGGTTGTCCATTAATCTTTCCACAAACTGCAAGTGGCATAACATTTACTGATGATCCAGAATCCACCAAAAAATTGTGTACATTATGATTTAAAATTTCCAAGGTCAACAAGAATGGTGGGGTTTTAAACCTAGTCTTTCCTCCCACACTTGCTTCAACAACTTCTTCTATATATTGGTTTTCTGTGGGTAGATCTTCCTCTAGTTCTTCAGGTGTTTTGAGATTTTCCTCTTCAATGGGATTAGCAGGCACGTTGACCTGTTTCAGATCTTGACTAGTAATTTTAGGTATCTCATCATCAATGTTGTTCTTAGGTTGTTTCTTGACATTCGCTTGCAATTTCTTGATCTTTGAGAGTATTGAATTGTATTTATTCACCAAATCCAAGCTTCTTGCTGTCATATTTGTTTCCAATATCTTTTCATGTTTCAAAGTATTTTCTTCTGTATCAAAAAGCAAGAAACAGTCCCATAAAACCATGGCATCATTTTCTTGTTTTTCTATGGCTTTACCAAGCTTTTCTTCTTCATCATTATCCTCTGTTAATTTGGAATCCAACATCTAATTCATAACTAATGTCATTGATTTTATCCATTGAGGACAAATTTTTTAAGAATGAGGCTGTTGGTGAAAAGTGCAAAAATTATCCATACCAACCTCTGTTAAGTTCATTGACACAGGACTGTGTGGAGGAGGTTTGGATTGCTTGTTATCCACTCTTCTCTTGTAGTAAGGGTTATAGGCTTTCTAGTCTTCTTTTTATTTTTCCAAATCTATTATTCTTTTGGAAAGCTTCTACACCATTTTGAACATTCCCTCAAAATCATGTAATTGCTCCTCCTTAGGTTTAGATAGTAATAAGGATTTCTTCCCAAAAGTTTTTTCTCCATATTTCTCAGGATAATCTTCTATGCTTTCCTTTTCAGCCTCTACTCTTTCAACTTCTTCATAAGTCTCTGATAATGTAGGTTTAACTTGGGATTTTTCAAACATAGCCAAGTCAGGCCCCAAAGATGAGGTATAATACTCAATTAGAACCTTATCAGAGGGCTTATTAGTTACAAAGAAATTCTTAAGATAAGCAGAAAACCTTTGAGTAAAATTATGCACCTTTTCTTTTCTCTCTTTTTTTAAAGCACATAGTCCTTTCATGAGAGCTGCATGAGTCTTTTGGGCTGCATATTTTCTTCTGAATATCCTTTCAAAAGTATCCCAATCTGAGATTGAGTTTGCAGGCAGGCCAAAATACCATGTGGCCGTTTCTCCTTTAAGGTATGTGGAAAAAGTCTACAGACTACATCTTTGTGTTCTCCAACATTTAATCCTTCTATGGCCAAGTAGAAACTTTACAAATGATAATTTACTAAAAAAATTTCACTTGGATCAAGCTTGGGCAACATATTCTCAAAAGCTTGAGGTAGGTCATGCAAAGGAGGTGTTAGGCTTAAAGGTGTTCTAGCTTTCCAAGCAGGTGGTGGATTTGGTGGGTTAGGTGGCTGATTTTCATTTACACCTGCCATGAGTCTGGGTGGAGAGTGAGGCGGTGAATGAATAGGATTATGGACTTGTGAACTGTTAGGTGTATCAGGGCCTACTTGATTCAAAGGATGAACAACTTCCTGTAGAGTTGTTTCTAGAAGTTATTCCCAATCTCCGACCAACACAGAGTCTTCCACTACAAGATGGTCTTTCTTCTTGTACTCTCTTCTAAGCAAGTCAGGGATAACCAATAATCCTCCTATCTTCTTTACATAATCCCTAGTGTGTCTTATGAAATCATTAACAACTTCATTGTCCACAAAATACAAATTTTCTCTGTTTGCTTCAGGAACCGGGTTGGGAAATGAACTGCTTTCAAAACTATCACTCGTGGAGTAATTTCGAGGAAATGGGTTTCCTCGGCCAGCCATGCACTGGTGGCCCTCCTTCTAGCGCCAAAAACTATTGAGGCCTGGAAAATCACACGAAACAATAGCAAGGGATTCTCCCTAGTAAACTTTCCCAAATATCACGTGACTGTTTGGTATGGGGAATTCGTCCGATAGCCGAATCGTAAACCAGATGGATTCCCCATACCAAACAGTCGTAGGCTAGTTGGCAACGTTGACTGGGGAGAATCCCTTGCTGTTGTTTCCTGTGATTTTCCAGGCCTCAACAGAAGGGCAAATCACCCATTCTATGGTCATTTGTGCTCATCCTTTTCATGAACTAAGAAGTCCTCTATCCTTTGAAAATATACAAGATCTAGAGAGATTAATGTTTTCTCAATCTACATAACCCGACTTTCGGTTTTGTTATGAAACATGTTTTTTACCATTTTCCTTACTTGATGAGGACAATTGATTGTAGTTTTATGAAAGGTGAATTTCCCTTGAAATATTTTAGGTGGTATTGACTTATATAGTATTATCCTTCTTCCAATCAAGGAAAAACTTATGCTAAGCATCCTTTAGTTTTGGGATCATGGTTTTCATGAATTTCCAACGAACCTTACTTTTTAGCAATGCTCTTGGGTATAATATTGGAAAATGTGATAATAATACATAATTCCCATTAAATTTTTTTACAATGCTCTTTTTATAACAATTTGAGCTCCTAAGGATGAACCTAACTCGGATCAAAACACATCGAGCATCTTAACTATATAACACATATACTTTGTGTTGTTAAAATTTTAGCTTGCATAGTTTTCATTATGTTTAACCAAATACATTGGACATCCATCCATATGTAATTATAAATATGGGAGTTTGGAGGTAATGATAATGGGTATATCTAGGTTATCCAATTTACCTCACATAGCATCGGCTGACTCGCTTCACCAATTGGCAGTAACATACGTTTGGATATAATATTTTATTCAATAGAAGAAAATATTTTAGGCATCTATTTGTATTTGTAAAACCTCTAGAGTGGAGGTGTATACAACTTAAGTTTGATACTAAAATGAGGAAACTAAAATCTAATGAAAATATCACACCATGCTCAAAACAGGCCTGAATCTGGAAACAAGGCCTTTTAATCCATTTTTATCTACATGTAACTGCTCAGAATGTTCTTTGAGGGACGAAACATGGTTGAAACATGCCCACATCTACCTAGTTCTATTGTTTTATATATTTTATTGGTTTATTTATGCATGGGCATGCCCCACAAGTTTCTAGAAAGAACTAAAATGGGTTTGAATATTGATTTCAAAAGCAAGAAGTTGGGCCATATTGTGCTCAAAACTGGAGATGACCATGTTTTACTACTGATTTATGGTTGAGGCTCACCTAGAATAGTAGATATCTGATGACCTTAGAAATTTACTGTCTAAGTGACACCTTATATAGTGAACGTGTTAATGCTCATATCACAATTTCATGTTTATGAAACTAGTATTCACACTAGATTATCTTAGCGAACTACTAGGAGCTTAAATTTTAAATCCCCATAGAGGGGAAGGTCTCCCTTGAAGCATTGCACTAAGACACCAAGGTTTTTGTGGGGATAAAATAGTATGAATCATTCAACCATTTCCCATATTTATAACTACGCTAAACAGTATTTACAATTACATGCCTCTTAACATTAGATCTCAACATCCTTCTACCATATCAACTATTTAACACCACCATCTAGATCATCATTCATCTAAATATAAGTAAAACATCTATTCTATTAGAATACTATAATTTCACATATAAGATAAAAAACAAAAGTAAAATAAATCATCACCATACAACATAAAGGAAGTTGAAAATTGAAAGGGCAGGCCTCATCCCATTAACTTCTAGCTGCAGTCAAAGGATGATGATGATGAAATGTTGATGATGATGATGATGTTGATGATGATGATGAATATGATGATGGCGACGATGATGAGGATTATGATGACGATGATTAGCATGATGATGATGAATATGATGATGGTGGTGGTGATATAGTTGAATTATAAGGAGGAATAATGAAGAATTATTCTATTTGAATATAATGAATCCAACTATATGATTTCAGTAAAAGGAGTCTTGATTTTAGTTAAATTAATTGCATATATAAAATTTTGTCAATGAAAGTCCCGTAACATTTTATTCTTGTCCACTTTCAAAGTAAAATTCTCAAAATTGAAGCACAGAATCCATCATCCAATTGAGTGGTTTTAACATTGTAGAATACTACTAACATCAAGAATTTTTTAACTAAAATGTAATTGTTGGATTCATCATATTCAAATAGAAGAAAAAATTGTTGCGTACCCAATCATTCTAATTTTCATCATTAGTAGTTAAGATCCATAGAATGACATTGTCCTAAACCACGATCTTAATGTCCAAATGCCCAGTTCCCACAACACTATGAACATGCCTGTAGAAAGAGAAATAGTTGCACACAGATAAAAAATATGCTAGCAGTTGAGGTATATAATGAGGATTCTGTAGATAAAAGGATGTTTTGTGGACAGTAAAAAGGTGTACGTTGAAGAGATCATGTTGTGGTTTCCAAATTCCTTATGCCAACATATACAAATCAGATATGTAAGCATACTCCAACATCCAAGTAACTTTATGATTTGCAGACAATGTGTGATCTGAAAATTGCTGCAGTCAAAGCCTTTATCCAATAAATGAGGTGGATTTTATGGACCAAAATGGTGATTAACAATGTGAAGACAATTTTGAAAAAATTCTTCCCCAACTAGTGATGAAGTTCGGACTGATAAAGCTGGTGCATTCAAGGTATGATTGAAGTAATACTGGAAGAAGTTTTGGTATGGAGTTACACTATCTATGTTTGAGGAAGAGCATTAAATAAATTCATGTAGAATGCAGGGAGGATATGGCTAAAGCAAGAGTTATAATTCCCAAATTATGCATAAATACTCATCCAAAGATATTTAAAAATATTATTCCTCACATGACTAATGCTGACAGAGTTCGGGACAACACTTGCAACGAAGTATTTGTCTGTTTTGGAGAGACCTGTTCAAATCTTCAGTAAGACTTTGTAGTGGAATTGGATTTGAAGAAGACATAATTCAAAGGCAACCATGCTTGTTACAGTCAAAGTATTCATAAACATACCTACAAACAAATTTCAATGGTACTATAAGGGGAGTACATGTTTTAGCAAATCAAGAAGTCTACATGTGAGAGGGAGCATATATTTTAGTATGATTTCACAAGAAGGGAAAATCACCCATTATGTAGTCATTTTTGGTCACCCTTTGCATGAACTAATAAGTCCTCTATCCTTTGAAAAGATACAAGATCTAGAGAGATTAAATTTTTCTCAATCTACATAACTTGACCTTCAGTTTTGTTATCAAACATGTTTTTTACCATTTGACTTACTTGATGAGGACAATTGATCCTAGTTTTATCAAAGGTGAATTTCTCTTGAAATATTGTAGGTGGTATTGACTTATATAGTCTTATCCTTCTTCCCATCAAGGAAAAACTTATGCTAAGCATCCTTCAGTTTTGGGATCATGGTCTTCATAAATTTCCAAAGAACCTCACTTTTTAGCAATGCTCTTAGGTATAATATTGGAAAATGTGATAATAATACATAAGTCTCATTATATTTTTTTACAATTCTCTTTTTCTAACAATTGGAGCTCCTACGGATGAACCCAACTCGGATCAAAACACATCGAGCATCTTAACAATATAACACATATACTTTGGGTTGTTAAAATTTGAGCTTGCATAGTTTTCATTATGTTTAACAAAATACATTGGACATCCATCCATATGTAATTATATATATGGGATTTGGGTGGTAATGATAATGGGTATATCTAGGTTATCCAATTAACCATACATAACATCAGTTGGCTTGCTTCACCAATTGGCAGTAGCATACATTTGGATATAATATGTTATTCAATAGAAGAAAACATTTTAGGCATCTAGTTGTATTTGTAAAACCTCTAGAGTGGAGGTGTATCCAACTTAAGCTGGATACTAAAATGAGGATACTAAAATGTAATGAAAATATCACACCATGCTCAAAACGGTACTGAATCTGGAAACAAGGCTTTTTAATCCCTTTTTATGTACATGTAACTGCTCAGCATGTGGTTTGAGGGACAAAACGTGGCTGAACATGCCCACATCCTCCCAACTCTATTGTTTTATATAGTTTACTACTTTATTTATGCATGACCATGACCCACAAGTTTATAGAAATAGCTAAAATGGGTTTGAAGATTGATTTCAAAAGCAAGAAGTTGGGCCATATTGTGCTCAAAACTGGAGATGAGCATGTTTTACTGCTAATTTATGGTTGAGGTTCACGTAGCATAGTAGATATCTGATGACATTGGAAAGTTACTGTCTAAGTGAACACCTTATATATTCAACGTGTTAATGCTCATATCACACTTTCAAGTTTATGAAACTAGTATTCACACTAGCTTATCTTAGCGGACTACTGGGCACTTAAATTTTAAAGACCCATAGAGCGGAATGTCTCCCTTGAAGCGTTTCACTAAGACATGAAGGTTTTTGTGGCGCTAAAATAGTATGAATCATTCATCTGTTTCCCATCTCGATAACTACACTAAATAGTAATTACAACTACATGCCTCTTAACATAAGATCTCGACATCCTTCTACTGGATCAACTATTTAACACCACCGTCTAGATCATCATTCATCTGAATATAAGTACAAAACATATATTCTATCATAAGACTGTAATTTCACATATAAGATAAAGAACATAAGTAAAATAAATCATTACCATACAACATAAAGGAAATCAAAAATTGAAAGGGAGGACCTCATCCTATTAACTTCTAGCTCAATCCAATACATCTTTGCATAACATTCCTTCATTAACCAGGATGCAATAGTAGGACAAATACAATGTATGACCCAATATATAATACCTACTATCCAAGTAATATCTACCGTCAAAATAGATTGAGGCCGTTACATTTCTACAATTGTGCCAGGAGGCAGGATGATATAATCAGGGGCATATAGCCCACATGTTTTATCAACATAGATATTCTACAGAAATTATATTTTTTTTCTTTTTTCAGTTTTGGTTTTCTACGTTGTTCATATTTCAATGTCTATTTTTCATTGCCAGCAATTTCCAAGACCAATGCTTAAGCAAATAATAAAGTGCACTCTGTTGTTTTAAAGTTCCTACACAACACTTTTTCCCTTCATTATACATTATACTGCTATATGAAGGTCAAACCGGGACGCAAATTGTCTTAAACAACAAAAAAATGACTTAAATCATTGATACCCTAAAATGTTATTATTAGTATGATGCCCTAAATCATGCCCTAAAACGTTACAACATTACTGTCAATACCATTCCCTAAAACGTTACTATTAGTATGATGCCCTAAATAATTAGGTTGAATGACATAGCTATTCATCTCAAACAAGCTATCATTTCTGTTTAGCCCACCCCAAACACTAACGAGAGGAATTGGAACTCCCCAACACCATTACTTCCGACCTGGAGAATACATTCAGCCAATCCAAACAAATAGAATAATCAAATATGCATACTGAAGACATTGCAGGAGATGGACCCAAATTCCAATGCAAAAAACAAATCCCCATCCATTGTCAACACAAATTGCACCAGTCCAATGTCCACTATCCACTGTCAATACAATTTGCAGGGAGTGAGAAATCCACATTCACTGTGAAAAGAATTCACACCAGAACTGAATTTGCAACAGGGTAATCTAAGCATTTAGAGCAGGTAAGCTAATAAATCGGCGTTCAGCGTCAAGAATTCACACCAAGGTAAGATAAAAAACTTTGCTGTAAAGTTTCGTTGCATTCCCGCCCAACAGCCATATATATAATTTCGTCGATATACATTGTATGTGTTATAGGTATGTGTTATATATATAGCTATACTAGATATGGTATAACACACACACACACACACACACATAACACATAACTATTGTCTCCTAACATAACTACTACACCTACCTATAACTCATGTCTTTTAGAATTACTATTTACATTAAAATTGTCTTAACATCAAATAAAACGAGCATATGTTGTCCAAAGAAAACTAAACTAATGATGACGATGATGATGATGATGATGAGGATGATGATGATGATGATGATGATGATGATGACGATGATGATTATGATGATGATGATGAGGATGATGACGATGATGAGGATGATGAGGATGAAATGTTGATGATGATGATGATGGTGATGATGATGATGATGACGATGATGATGAGGAGGAGGATTATGATGAAGATTATTAGCATGATGATGATGGTGGTGGTGATATAGTTGAATTATAAGGAGGAATAATGAAGAATTATTCTATTTGAATATAATGAATCCAACTATATGATTTCAATAAAAGGAGTCTTGATTTTAGTTAAATCAACTGAATATACACAATTTTGTCAATGAAAGTCCTGTAATATTTTATTCTTGTCCACTTTCAAAGTAAAATTCACAAATTGAAGCACAGAATCCATCATCCAATTGAGTGGTTTTAACATTGTAGAATACTACTAACATCAAGACTTTTTTTACTGAAATCATATAGTTGGATTCATTATATTCAAATACAAGAGAAAATTGTTGCATCCCAAATAATTTTAATTGTCATCATTAGTATTTAATATCCATAGAATGACATTGTCCTTAACCACTATCTTAATGTCAAAATGTCCAGTTCCCACAACACTATGAACATGCCCGCAGAAAGAGAAATAGTTGCACGCAGATGAAAAATATGCTAATAGTTGAGTTATATTATGAGGAGTCTATAGATAAAAGGATTTTTTGTGGATAGTAAAAAGGTGTAGGTTGAAGAGATCATGTTGTGGTTTTCCAAATTCCTTATGAAAACATATACACATCGTATAGGTAATCCTACTCCAACAACCAAGTAACCTTATGATTTGCAGACAGTGTGTGATCTGAAAATTGCTACAGTCAAATCCTTTATCCAATAAATGAGGTGGAGTTTAGGGACAAAAATGGTGACTAACAATGTGAAGACAAGTTTGAAAAAATTCTTCCCCAACTAGTGATGAAGTTCGGACTGCTAAAGTTGGTGCATTCAAGGTATGACTAAAGTAATAATGGAAGAAGTTTTGGTATGGAGTTACGCTATCTACGTTTGAGGAAGACCATTAAAATTCCTGCATCATGCAAGGAAGATATGTCTGAATCAAGAGTTATAATGCCCGAATTATGCATACATACTCATCCAAAGATATTTAAAGATACTAATCTTCACATGATTAATGCTGACAGAGTTAGGGACAACACTTGCAATGAAGTATTTGTCTGTCTTGAAGAGACCTGTTCAAGTCTTTGATAATACATTGTAGTTGACTTGGCTCTATATAATACATCATTCAAAAGAAACCAAGCTTGGTGCAATCAAATTCCTCATAAACATACCTACAAACAAATCTCAACAGTGTGATAGGGGGAGTACATGTTTCAGTAAATCAAGAAGTCTACATGTTAGGGGGGCACACATTTTAGTATGATTTCGCAAGAAGGGCAAATCACCCATTATGTGGTCATTTGTGGTAATCCTTGGCATGAACTAAGAAGTCCTATATCCTTTGAAAAGATACAAGATATAAAGAAATTAAGTTTTTTTCAATCTACATAAGCCGACTTTCGGTTTTGTTATCAAACAAGTTTTTTACCAATTTCCTTACTTGATGAGTACAATTGATCCTAGTTTTATCAAAGGTGAATTTCCCTTGAAATATTGTATATGGTATTGAATTATATAGTCTTATCCTTCTTCCCATCAAGGAAAAAATTATGCTAAGCATCCTTCAGTTTTGGGATCATGGTCTTCATAAATTTCCAACGAACCTTACTTTTTAGCAATGCTCTTGGGTATAATATTAGAAAATGAGATAATAATACATAAGCCCCATTAATTTTTTTTACAATTCTTTTTTTCTAACAATTGGAGCTCCTAAGAATGAACCCAACTCGGATCAAAACATATCGAGCATCTTAACTATATAACACATATACTTTGGGTTGTTAAAATTTGAGCTTGCATAGTTTTAATTATGTTTAACCAAATACATTGGACGTCCATCCATATGTAATTATATATATGAGAGTTGGGAAGTAATGATAATGGGTATATCTAGGTTATCCCATTTACCTCACATAGCATCGGTTGACTCCCTTCACCAATTGGCAGTAGCATACATTTGGATATAATATTTTATTCAATAGAAGAAAATATTTTAGGCATCTAGTTGTATTTGTAAAACCTCTAGAGTGGAGGTGTATCCAACTTAAGCTGGATACTAAAATGAGGATACTAAAATGTAATGAAAATATCACACCATGCTCAAAACAAGCCTGAATCTGGAAACAAGTCTTTTTAATCCCTTTTTATGTACATGTAACTGCTTAGAATGTTCTTTGAGGGACAAAACATGGATGAAACAGGCCCACATCCACCCAAATCTATTGTTTTATATAGTTTATTGCTTCATTTATGCATGTGCATGCCCCACAAGCTACTAGAAAGAACTAAGATTGATTTCGAAAGTAAGAAGTTGGGCCATATTGTCCTCAAAACTGGAGATGAGCATGTTTTACTACTGAGTTATGGTTGAGGTTCACCTAGCATAGTAGATATCTGACGAACTTAGAAATTTACTGTCTAGGTAAACAAATTATATAGTGGACGTGTTCATGCTCATATCACACTTTCAAGTTTATGAAACTAGTATTCACACTAGCTTACCTTAGCAGACTACTAGGCGCTTGATTATTAAATCCCCATAGAGGGGAAGGTCTCCCTTGAAGCGTTGTGCCAAGACACCAAGGTTTTTTTGGGGCTAAAATAGTATGAATCATTTAACCATTTCCCATCTCGATAACTAAACTAAACAGTAATTACAACTACATGCCTCTTAACATCATATCTCAACATCCTTCCACCAAATCAACTATTTAACACCACCGTCTAGATCATCATTCATCTAAACATAAGTACAAAACATCTATTCTATTAGAAGACTGTAATTTCACATATAAGATAAAGAATAGAAGTAAAATACATCATCACCATACAACATAAAGGAAACCAAAAATTCAAAGGGCGGGCCTCATCCCATTAACTTCTAGCTCAATCCAATACATATTTGCATAACATCCGTTCATTAACAAGGACACAATGGTTGTACAGATCCAATACATGACCTGATATATAATACCTACTATCCAACTAATATTTACCGTCCAAATAGGTCGAGGACTTTACATTTCTATAGTCACACCACGGTGCAGGATGATATATGAAGGGACATATAGCCCACATGTTTTATCAACACAGAATTCTGCAGAAATTATATTTTTTTCTTTTTTCGGTTTTGGCTTTCTATTCTGTTCATAGTTCAATGTCTATTTTTCATGGACAGCAATTTCCAAGACCAATGCTCAAGCAAATAATAAAGTGCACTCTATTGTTTTAAAGTTCCTACACAACGCTTTGTCCCTTCATTATACATTATATTGCTATATCAAGGTCAAATCGGGACGCAAATTGGCTCAAACAACAACAAAAAATGACCTAAACCATTCATGCCCTAAAATGTTACTATGAGTATGATGCCCTAAATCAATCCCTCAAATGTTAAAAAATTACTGTCAGTATGATTCCCTAAATCATTAGGTTGAATTACAGATCTATTCAGCTCAAACAAGCTATTATTTCCTCTCATCCCACCCCAAACACCAATGGGAGGAATTGACACTCCCCAACACCATTACTTCCGACTTGGAGAATACATTCATCCAATCCAAACAAATAACATAATAAAATATAAATACCAAATACATTTGAGGAAATGAACCCAAATTCCAATGTAGACAACAAATCCCCATCCATTGTAAACACAAATTGCATCAATCCAATGTCCACTATCCACTGTCGATACAATTTGCAGGCAGTGAAAAATCCATGTTCACTGTCAACATAATTCCCACTAGAATAGAATTTGCACCAGGGTAAGCTAATAATTCACACCAGGTAAGCTAAGAAATCGGCATTCACCGTCAACAATTCACAACAGGGTATGCTAAAAAACTTTGTTGGAAAGTTTCATTGCATTCCCTCCCTACGGCCATATATATAATTTCACCAATATGCATTGTATGTGTTATAGTTATGTGTTCTATATATAACTATACTATATATGATATAACACCCACACACACACACACACACATAACACATAATTATTGTATCCTATTATAAAACATAACTACTACACATAGTTATGACTCATGTCTTTTATAATTACTATTTACAGTAAAATTGTCTTAACATCAAATAAAACGGGCATATGTTGTCCAAATAAAAGTAAACTAATGATGACGACGACGACGATGATCATGATGATGATGATGACGATGACGACGATGATGATTATGATGATGAGGAGGAGGAAGATAATGATGATGAGGATGATGAGGATGACAATGATGAAATGTTGTTGATGATGATGATGGTGATGATGATGATGAAGATGATTATGATGATGATGATGAGGATTATGATGATGATGATGAAGATGATGATAGTGGTGGTGATATAGTTGCATTATAAGGAGGAATAATGAAGAATCATTCTATTTGAATATAATGAATCCAACTATATGATTTCAATAAAAGGAGTCTTGATTTTAGTTAAATCAACTAAATATACAAAATTTAGTCAATGAAAGTGCTGTATGATTTTATTCTTTCCACTTTCAAAGTAAAAGTCACAAAATTGAAGCACATAATCCATCATCTAATTGAGTGGTTTTAACATTGTAGAATACTACTAAGATCAAGACTTTTTTGACTAAAATCATATAGTTGGATTCATTATATTCAGATACAATAAAAACTTGTTGCGTACCCAATCATTCTAATTTTTATCATTAGTAGTTAAGATCCTGTTGCAGCTGCAACCTTTTTTCCCAAATTTGTAAAATTTTGGACCCTCTTGATTTTATCTAGCCTAGGTTTGTTTGATTTCTTAAATTTTTCCTAAAAGTCCAGTTTCTCTGCTTAAGAAATTGATCGTTCGAAGTCGGAATCTCAGTCAACTATTTTTTCCATTGTTTCGAGACTGGAATGATCTAATCCTACCGTCTTCTTTGCCGACATAGCGGAAACCGTGGAGTCTTTGTTTTATTTGAAAGATTAACTTTTTATTTTTTGATGATTTTTTATAATTGTCGAAAGTTTGTTAATGAATGAATCGGGGAATTAGTCTTCTATGCTGCCGACGTTTCGTAAGGGAAATGATGAACATCATGATGGAAAGTTCTTATTCTCGTCGATCCGTGGCCTTTACCGCCTTTTGGTTTATTGTTTAAAATTTTTGAATATTGATGACTTGGTTTTTATTTATTTTATCGCTATCGCAATGATTTTTTATAGTAATCGGAGGTTTAGTCCTCCGGGACACCGATGTTTTAGAGGGCTTGTCCTTTATGTCGTCGACACTGCAAAGAGTAGTCTAGTTTGAAGTTTCGATGCATTAGTGAATAGTTTTTCGATCACCGATGCTTTAGTGGTTTTCACTTCCAATTGTCGATACATAACTATCGCGACGTTAGTTCTTAGAATCATCGACACTACAACAGCATTTAGCTTTGAAGCGCCGACACTGTGGAGATGTTGAGGTTTAATTCATCGACCCGTAGCATTTAGTCCTTTCGATCATCGATGGTTTTATGATTCATGAGACCTGCAATTGGTTTGTTGCCCGTTGTTGTGGCTGCCTATCAGAATATCCTCCTGACGTTTAGAGAAGTTAGCTGTCGATAGGGTTTTCCCACCGACTACACTACGACCTCGTTGTTTGGGTTTCATTGTTATCTGAAACCATGGTTTTCCCCGGTTAGGGTTTTCCACGATGAGGAGCATAGTAAAAATTCTAGTGTTTTGAATATTAGCAGTAGCGGCAATGCGGTTCATGAGGAATCTTTTCTACCAAGATTGTGATTTTGGTTACAGATAGTGGACTTAGAGGGTTTTAAGCACAACTTACAGGATTTTCTTTACCTTGTCGTTTTTCTTTTCATGCATTAATACTGTGTATAGTTTATTTTTACAGAATGCATATGGAGGAGGTAAATAGCTTGATACAGTTTTTTTTATTTTGGTAAAATATAAATGGTCTAAGGACATGGTATGTTTATGATAGGGTGATTGCTGTAAAGAAGATATGTCTGAAAGACAAAAGTAGAAGAGGCATAGAATTGGTAGAAGAATGAGGAAGAATAAAGAAGGAGAGCTACGGAGGAGGCGGCAAGGAAGGAAGAGAAAGAGAAATGAAGAAGCAGAGATAAATAAAAGAGAAGAAGAAAGTGAGGGCCTGAGATTAACACGATCTCAAAAATACCAACAGATTACGGAGCAGATCGATAGCAACAGAGGCCCATGCTTTGAAAAATTTCATCAGCGACCAAGCTGGTCCCTCTTAATAAAGTGCTCTTAAATTTTAATTTAAAATGTGACATATTGTATAAATTATGAGCACATACTACAAGACAAAATTTTGGAACTGAAAGGTTGAGGAAGCCCAAAGGTCATTGAGGGAAGGCCCAAAGGTTTTACTTTTTTGTATAAATATAGGAGAGTTTAGATGTAGGGGGGGATTTTTCCTAGATCATTTGTGAGAGTATATTGTAAGAAGAAATATTTCCTTTTGCAATAAAGAATTACAAGTTTCCTGTTGGAGAAAGCTTGGTGGAATGTTTCAAATGTTTTGCTATCATGGATCAGTTCAATGTGAACTATTTCATTTTCAGCTTACTTCCATTAACTGTGAGATGGTTCTAACTCAGTGATTTTCTTTTCATGTTATGAATGCACTCCAGTTTATTCTGCGAAATTTACACTATGAGTAATGAAGGTTGTCATAAACAATAAGCTATCTTGTCGTTCATATTTCTATTAATGTTCATGTGTTCTGAAATAAGTAACAACTATCTATAATTTTTCTTAATGCATGCACAGAAATACATTACTCATTGATAACTGATAATTTTTCTCCCTAGGGATAGGTTAGTTAGTTAAATTTAGTTTCTTGATGTTTTTGATTTAGATGTGAGAGAGTTAAGACGAGAGGTAAGAACCTGCACATCACATTGTGACACTCCTCGTTGTCTCTATCAATCTGCATTTTTAGATTGACACTTGCACATCATAATTAAACACAAAAAAATAAAATAAACACGGTGGACTGGGCCATAACTGGTAAAACCTTTTAATTTGTTACTTGACCTACGGTAGTCGAACCGTAAACCAAACGGATTCCCCATACCACACAGTAACGGGCTAGTTGGGAACATTAATTGGGGAGAATCCCTAACTATTGTTACCTACGATTTTCAAGGCCTCAATAGTTTTTGGCGCTAGAAGGAGGGCCGCCAATGCATGGCTGGCCAAGGAAACTCCTTTCCTTGAAATTACTCCACCGGTGACAGTTCTAAAAGTAGTTTATTTCACAAATCCACTCCTGAAGATAAAGAGAAAGGGTATCTGTATCTTATAGATAACGAATTGGTTGATGATTTAAGAAGAATTAATAGGGCATATGTGAAAAATATTGGAGGATTACCTATCATTTCTGTATTATCTAGAAGAGAGTATCAGAATAAAGATCTCCCTAAATTAGAAGACTCAGTGTTGGTAGAAGATCTTGAAGAACTTGTAGAAGCAGCCTTACAAGAAGTTGACCAACCTTTGAAATAGTTGGACCCAGATTCACTTTACTGTTCACCTTGTCGGACCCCTGTTCAGTCATCACCTCATTCTCCACTCAGAATCATGGCTCATGTAAATGCAAACCAGCCACTTCCATCACTTTCTTGGAAAGCTAGGTCACCTTTAAATTTAACACCTCCCTTACATGATTTACCTCAATCTTTTGACAAGATGTTACCTAAGTTTGAACCAGGTGAAGGAGTTTTGGTAGATGATCATTTACAAAGTTTTTACTTGGTTATAGAAGGATCACGAGCTGGGGAGCATGAAGATGTAGTGTATATATTGTTTCCCCACACTCTGAAAGAAAAATATACCTCATGGTATTTTCCACTTCCTGCAAATTTAATCACAGATTGGAACACATTTGAGAGAATGTTTAGAAGTAAATATGTAGTTCAGAAAACTCATGCAGCGTTGATGAACGGGTTATGTGCTCTAAAGAAAGAAAGAAAAGAAAAAGTACATGATTTTACTCAGAGATTTGCTGCCTACCTAAAAAAATTTACTATAGCCGATAAGCCATATGAAACAGCTATGATTGAATACTATACTTCATCTCTAGGGCTTGACTTGGCAATGTTTTCCAAGAGAGCAGTGAGACCTACATTAGCAGAAACTTATGAATAAGATGGGAAGGTATAGACTGAGTTGGAAAGCATAGAAAATTATCCTGAGCAGTCCAGAGAAAAGACTTTTGGAAGCAAAAAACCTTTATTACTCACTAAGGCTAAGGATGAGCGGTCATAGGACT
Source organism: Pseudotsuga menziesii (assembly GCA_001517045.1). NCBI lineage: Eukaryota > Viridiplantae > Streptophyta > Pinopsida > Pinales > Pinaceae > Pseudotsuga > Pseudotsuga menziesii. The sequence continues at coordinate 226,446 of LPNX011151027.1, forward strand.
TTGAAGGGATGTTGAAGATGATGCAAAAGTTATCTAACAGAGTGATAGATTTAGAGAAAGAAAAAGAGGCTCACAAATCATATAAGCCTTATTATAAGGAAAGGGAAGACAATAGTCAACCTAAGCCTCCTCCACATAGTCTTGCAGCAATGAATTGATTTGATGTAGGCATGGATAATTTTTGCACTTTTCATCAGCAGCCTCATTCTAAGAAGAATTCCCCCCAATGGATAAATTCTATGATGTTGGTAATGAATCAATTATTGGATTCCAAAATTACAGAAACTTGTAAAGAGGACGAAAATAATAATCAATCTACAGAAAAACAAGGGGAGGATACTCTAGTTTTATGGGACTGTGTCTCAATGTTTGATGCAAAAGAGGAAGATTCTTTGAAACAAGAGGAAACATTAGAAACCAATGTGACAACAGGAAGTCATATTTTGCTAAAAGAAGACAATTCAATACTTATGAATATCAAGAAACTTTGAGAAAATATGAAGAAAATACATAAGAACACTACAACAGATAAAATACCTGAATTTACCATTTCAAGTCAAGATCCTAAGAAAATTAACATACCTGTTAAGCCTATTGAAGAAAAGGTTGAGAATGCCAATAAGAATCTCAAAGCACCTGAGATGGGGTATGATATTGTGGAAGACATTAAAAAGGATAAGGAAAATATCTCATTATTTGAAATGTGTAATGTACCTCAGCAGAAAGAAATTTTTTTTAAAGCACTTGAAGTACTAGAAGAAGATCTTCCCACTGACAACCAACTTGAAGAAGAATTTGTTGAAGAAAGTGTGGGAGGTAAGTCTAAGTTTAGAACCCCACCATTTCTCCTAACTTTTGATATTTTCAACTATAATGTGCACAATTGTTTAGTAGACTCAGGGGCATCAATCAATTTTATGCCACTTTCATTATACAAGAGAATTAATGGACAGCCTAAACCATCCACTTGGAAAGTTATTCAATTAGACAGGACAACTGTGAAATTAATAGGAGAAATGTAAGATGTTTTAGTTCGCTTATCTCTAAATGAGAAGGTATGTCAGTACATCGATATTGTAGTAGCAGACATACCTGATGTTTATGGAATTGTTTTGAGTCGAGACTGGTCTACAAGGCTAGATGGATACTTCACATCGGATTGGACACATCTATGGTTGCCTCATAAGGGAAGTCCCAATCAGATAAAAATATTAAGAGAGCCTTAGATGAAGTAGAATGTTACTCAGTTGGAGGGAAAAAATGAACCAGTGAATTTTGTGTTGGGAAATTACTTCATTGAATTGGAACCAAGAAATTACCAAGATGAAGAAGCCAACATTACACCAGACACCTAGCCCGATCTCCTTCGATTTCCATGCATTGATGAGATTGACTGTAAAATAGTAGATTTAGTTTCAGATGTAGTCTTTAATTCATTTTCGCTAGAACTAGATAATGGGTTGGCCTTTTCAAATTGTAGCCAATCTTAGACCCTCAACTCACAAGTTGCTAGATTTACAGGGGTGGGAAGAGAACTTACCAATTAATGGTTTATTTCTCAAACTTTATTTGTCTTGATTTTTATTTCTTGGTTATCTTGTACATAAATAAACTGATTGCTTTGTTTTGTTTTGATTTCTTTATTTTGGTTTATTAGGGTTTAATTGATTTTAATAAAGAAGCACAACTTTTGGTTGCATGGAGTTCATAAGAATTATGGATTAACTAAAATCCTTGATTCTAAGACTGTGTACTATTGAGTTATTTGAAAATTATTCTTCAAGTTTAGCAGTTTTCCTAAATGGCTATGAGCACATTGAAGTACTACTTAATCCTTGTAAAATAACTCAAGATCAAAAGGTCTGGAATACTATTTTGAGGCTCCATCCATCTCACATTAAAAATTTCAAAGGGGGTGACAACAAAAAACCCATGGAGAGGAAGCATGGTAAACAATATATTATATTTAAATGATCCCATGCCATGAATTGAAAGCCAAAAGGAAAATAAGAGTTAAAATCTCCTAAGAAAAAAAATTTGTATCAAAACAAAGTACTGAACCATATTAGCACAAGATTGCTAAATTTCTTCTCCATCTATGAGCTGAAAATTAAATATATCTCTCACACAAAAGGACATTATGGATAGAGGAGCCTGAATTAAAAATTTCATAAAGAAGGCATGCAGGAGGACTCATAAAAGGACAAAAGTCCAAAAGCACAAAATTGCAAAATGGCATGGGAACGAGGAACAAACGAATATTTTTGTTTACCATATGTTACAATCCTGTGGTGTCCAAGCTGGTAGCTACCCAAAGATAGAGGTAAAAAATGAAACTCATATCCCTAGCCTCAAAAGAGTTATCTAGACTTTGAAATCTTGGTTTTCCATTTTCCCTAAATTGGACTATCATCAATGATTAAAAGTACATACATCTGCCATTTGGGAAATCCAGACATCTAGAAGAATGCAGCATGTTGGTATCATCTAAACAGTGTGTTGCTCAAAGAATAAATTGTCTAGAGATCTGTGTTCACCAGGTAGTTGCCAATTGTTGCAGCTGCAACCTTTTTTCCCAAATTTGTAAAATTTTGGACCCTCATTTTGATTTTATCTAGCCTAGGTTTGTTTGATTTCTTAAATCTATCCTAGAAGTTCATTTTCTCTGCTTAATAAAGTGATCGTTCGAAGACGAAAGCTCGGTCAACTATTTTTTCCATTGTTTTGGGAGTGGAATGATCTAATACTACTATCTTCTTCGTCGACACCGTGGAAACTGTGGAGTCTTTGTTTTATTTGAAAATTTCACTTTTGATTTTTTAAAGATTTTTTATCACTGTCGAAATTCTGTTAATGAATGAATCGAGGCATTAGTCTTCTATGTCGCCGACGTTTCGGAAGGGAAACGAGGAACATCCCGATGGACAGTTCTTATTCTCTCCGATCCATGGCCTTTACCGCCTTTTTCTTTATTGTTTAAACTTTTTGACTATCGATGACTTGGTTTTTATTTATTTTATTGCTATCCAAATGATTTTTTACAGTGGTCAGAGGTATAGTCCTTTTTGACACTGAAGTTTTGGAGGGCATGTCCTTTATGTCGCTGACACTGCGGAGTGTAGTCCAGTTTGAAGTTCTGATGCACTATTGAATATTTTTCCAATCGTCGATGCTTTATCGATTTTCACTTTCGATCACCGATGCTGTGTCGATTTTCACTTTCGATCACTGACGTTAGTGCTCAGAATCGCTAACACTATGGAAATGTTTAGCTTTGTAGTGCTGACACTGCGGAGATGTTGAGGTTTAAGTCACCGACCCATAGCATTTAGTGCTTCCGATCACCAATGGTTTTATGATTCACAGGACCCGCAGTTGGTTTGTTGACCGTTGTTGCGGCTACCTATCAGACTATCCCCCCGACATTTAGAGAAGTTAGCTACCGATAGGGTTTTCCTGCCAACTACACTATGACCTCGTTGTTTGGGTTTTGTTGTTATCCAAAACCATGGTTTTCCACGTTTAGGGTTTTCCATGATGAGGAGCATAGTATAGAGTCTAGTGTTTTGAATATTACCAGTAGTGGCAATGTGGTTCATGAGGAATCTTTTCTATCAAGATTATGATTTTGGTTACAGACAGTGGACTTAGAGGGTTTTAAGCACAACTTGCAGGATTTTCTTTACCTTTTCGTTTTTATTTTCATGCATTAATACTGTGTATAGTTTATTTTTACGGAATGCATATGGAGGAGCTAATCAGATTGATACAGTTTGTGTTATTTGGGTAAAAGATAAATGGTCTAAGTACAGGCTATGTTTATGACAGGGTGATTGTTGTAAAGAAGATATGTTTAAAAGACAAAAGTATAAGAGGCAGAGAATTGGTTGAAGAATGAGGAAGAAGAAAGAAAGAGAGTTGCGGAGGAGGCAGCAAGGAAGGAAGAGAAAGAGAAATGAAGAAGCAGAGATAAAGAAAAAGAAGAAGAAAGTGAGGATTTGAGATTAACAGGATCTCAAAAAGACCAACAGATTACTGAGCAGATTGATAGCAGCAGAGGCCTAGGCTTGGAAAAATTTCATTAGTGACTAAGCTACTCCCTCTTCATAAAGTGCTCTTAAATTTTAATTTAAAATGTAACATATTGTATAAATTATGAGCACATACTACAAGACAAAATTTGGTAACTGAAAGGTTGAGGAAGCCCAAAGGTTTTTCTTTTTTTGTATAAATATAGGAGAGTTTAGATGTAGGGGAGACTTTTTCCTAGATCATTTGTGAGAGTATATTGTAAGAAGAACTATTTCCTTTTGCGATAAAGAATTACAAGTTTCCTACTAGAGAAATCTTGGTGGAATGTTTCAAAGGTTTTGCTATGGATCAATTGAATGTGAACTATTTCGTTTTCATCTTACTTCCATTAACTGTGAGATCATTCTAAATCAGTGATTTTATTTTCATGTTATGAATACACTCCAATTTATTCTGTGAAAATTCCACTATGAGTAATGAAGGTTGTCATAAATAATAAGCTATCTTGTTGTTCATATTTCTATTAATTTTCATGTGTTCTGAAATAAGTAACAACTATCTGTAATTTTTCTTAATGCATGCGCAGAAATACATTACTTATTGATAACTAAAAATTTTGTTTCATACGGATAGGTTAGTTAGTTAAATTTAGTTTCTTACTGTGTGTGATTTAGATGCGAGAGAGTTAAGATGAGAGGTAAGAACCTGCGCATCACATTGTGACAATCCTCGTTATCTCTATCGATATGCATTTTTAGATAAGCACTTGCACATCATACTTAAACACAAAAAAATAAAAATATACACGATGGACCGGGCCATAACTGGTAAAACCTTTTAATTTGTTACTTGACCTACGGTGGCCGGACCGTAAACCGGACGGACTCCTGATACCAAACAGTAACAGGCTAGTTGGGAACGTTTATTGGGAAGAATCCCCAACTGTTGTTACCTGCGATTTTCTAGGCCTCAATAGATCCATAGAATGAAATTGTCCTTAACCATGATCTTAATGTCAAAATTCCCAATTCCCACAACACTATCAACATGCACATAGAAAGAGAAATAGTTGCACGCAAATGAAAAAGATGCTACCAGTTGAAGTATATGATGAGGAGTCTGTAGATAAAAGCATGTTTTATGGATAGTAAAAAGGTGTAGGTTGAAGAGATCATCTTATGGTTTTCCAAATTCCTTATGCCAACATATACATATCAGATAGGTAAGCCTACTCCAACAGCCAAGTAACCTTATGATTTGCAGACAGTGTGTGATCTAAAAATTGTTGCAGTCAAATCCTTTATCCAATAAATGAGGTGGAGTTTAGGGACCAAAATGGTGATTAACAATGTGAAGACAAGTTTGAAAAAGTTCTTCGAGAACTAGTGATGAAGTTTAGACTGATAAAGCTGGTCCATTCAAGGTATGACTGAAGTAATAATGGAAGAATTTTTGGTATGGAGTTACACTATCTATGTTTGAGGAAGAGCATTAAATAAATTCCTACAGCATGCAAGGAAGATATGTCTGAAGCAAGAGTTATAATGCCCAAATTATGCATACATACTCATCCAAAGATACTTAAAATTACTACTCTTCACATGATTAATGCTAACAGAGTTAGGTACAACACTTGGAATGAAGTATTTGTCTATTTTGGAGACACCGGTTCAAGTCTTCGATAAGACTTTGTAGTTGACTTAGCCATGTAGAAGATATCATTCAAAAGAAACCAAGCTTGGTATAGTCACAGTATTCATAAACATACCTACAAACAAATATAAACAGTATGATAGGGGGAGTACATGTTTCAGCAAATCAAGAAGTTTACATGTCAGGGGGAGCACACATTTCAGTATGATTTCGCAAGAAGGGAAAACCACCCATTTTGTGGTCCATTTTGGTCATCCTTGGCATGAAATAAGAATTAATCTATCCTTTGAAACGATACAAGATCTAGAGAGGTTAAATTTTTCTCAATCTACATAACCCAACTTTTGGTTTTGTTATCAAACATGGTTTTTATGATTTTCCTTACTTTATGAGGAGAATTGATCCTAGTTTTATGAAAGGTGAATTTCCCTTGAAATATTGTAGGTGGTATTGAATTATATATTCTTATCCTTCTTCCCATCAATGAAATTTGGAAATTGAACTCAAGTGATAGAACAATTGCACTCACACAATTGCTAATCAAACATGCAAAATTACAAACAAAGGAGACTGAAGTTCGAGCATAACACTAATCTGTATTGAATAAGTGTACAATATCCAAACTTATGAAGTCATAGACTAGTACAATATATAATTACATGAGATATTTGAATGCATAAGGATTCCATTCGAAATATTCAAAAGAAGGCTTACTAAATCTAGTCAAATCCCCCATAGGTGCATAAAGTATTTTCCAAATCCACTTAGAGGCTCACGAATTGGAAAAGTAAAGTAGGAAAGATAATAAGGGATGGAAAGACAACTCATACATGCTTTTATTAGGACAAAATAATGGAGGATGATGAGGGAAAAAAACAAGTCAACTACACCTAGTCTTACTTTCCCTTTTGCCATAAATCTCAATAAAGTAGGCAACTTAGCAGAAAAAGCAGATATGTTCTAGGGAGGATCTGGAATAAAGTAGATATGCTAAATATGGATTCCAAGAGGTTTCCCAAGCATTCCATGACTTAGTTTTATCAATTTTTACTTCTATGTCATGTGGAAGACAACTTGCATAGAGTGGAATATTGGAAACTAGGCAAATAAGACAAAAATGGATTAATTAATGTCTAAGGTAGGTAACTATGGGTTGATTTTTCTAACACACCCCCTTAAGCCTTACTTTATGAGTAAAAATCAGAAAACTATAGGTCCTAGCAACAAGGCTTAGTCACCCTTTACATACTGGATGTCCATTTAACTAAGGAAAGAGGGAAAAACCCAGTGGGAAAATCCTCCCTTAAACATGGACAATAAAACAAAATTTAAAAATATTGTCATCAATCATGCTTCACGGCATGATCAGAAATCCCCAATAGTGATTTGAGATTGCTGAATGTCTTCTCACAAAAAACTTTGGTGAATATTTCTGCTACTTGTTTTGAAGATGCACAGAAGAGTAGGTGAATGGTGCCATCATGCACAAGCTGTCTGATGTAGTGCATATGGATGTCAATGTGTTTGGTTCTCTGTATTTGAAATGGATCATTGCATATTCTAATGGTGCTTTGATTATCACAATATATAATAGTTGATAAATCTAATTTGAAGCCACACTCACCAAGTATCCTCTACAACCATAAACATTGAGTTGCTGCATTTACAACTCCTCTGTACTCTGCTTCTATAGATGAGAGTGCTATGGCACTTTGTTTCTTGCTTGACCAGCTGATTGGTCCTTCAGCAAGCATGAACACATATCCTGATGTTGAATTTCAATGTATGTTGTCACCTTCCCAATCACTATCAATAAACCCAATCAAATCAAGATCAGATTTAGCTTTGTAGAAGATCCCATGAGTTCTTGTTCCCTGAACAAAGTTAAGGATCCTTTTGGCTGCTCTC
>LPNX011151027.1:237947-240447 GCA_001517045.1 Pseudotsuga menziesii
TAGAGGCTCATGAATTGGAAAATTCAAGTAGGTAAGCTAATAAGGGATGGAAATACAACTCATACATGATTTTATTAGGATAAAATAATGGAGGATGATGAGCGAAAAAAACAAGTCAACTACACTTAGTCTTACTTTCCCTTTTTCCATAAATCTCAATAAAGCAGGCAACTTAGTAGAAAAAGCAGATATGCACTAGGGAGGATCTGGAATAAAGAAGATATTCTAAATATGGATTCTAGGAGGTTTTCCAAGCGCTCCATGACTCATTTTTAGCAATTTTGACTTCTATGGCATGCGGAAGACAACTTGCATAGAGTGGAATATTGGAAACAAGGAAAATAAGACAAAAATGGATTAATTAATGTCTAAGGTAGGTAACTATGGGTTGATTATTCTAACATGAAAAAATTATGCTAAGCATCCTTCAATTTTTGGATCATGATCTTCATAAATTTCCAAAGAACCTTACTTTTTAGTAATGCTCTTGGGTATAATATTGGAAAATGTGATAATAATACATAAGTCCCATTAAATTTTTTTACAATGCTCTTTTTCTAACAATTGGAGCTCCTAAGGACGAACCCAACTAAAATCAAAACACATCAAGCATATTAACTATATAACACATATACTTTGGGTTGTTAAAATTTGAGCTTGCATAGTTTTCATTATGTTTAACCAAATACATTGGACATATATCCCTATGTAATTATATATATGGGAGTTGGGCGATAATGATAATGGGTATATCTAGGTTATCAAATTTACCGTACATAGCATCAGTTGACTCGCTTCACCAATTGGAAGTAGCATACGTTTGGATATAATATTTTATTCAATAGAAGAAAATATTTTAGGCATATAGTTGTATTTGTAAAACCTCTAGACTGGAGGTGTATCCAACTTAAGCTAGATACTAAAATGAGGATACTAAAATGTAATGAAAAGATCACACCATGCTGAAAACATGCCTGAATCTAGAAACAAGGCTTTTTAATCCCTTTTTATGTACATGTAACTACTCAGAATGTTCTTTGAGGGACAAAACGTGGATGAAACATGACCAGATCCACCCAAATCTATTGTTTTATATAGTTTATTGCTTCATTTATTCATGGGAATGCCCCACAAGATGCTAGAAAGAAATAAAATGGGTTTGAAGATTGATTTCAAAAGTAAGAAGTTGGGCCATATTGTGCTCAAAACTGGAGATGAGCATGTTTTACTACTGATTTATGGTTGAGGTTCACCCAGCATAGTAGATATCTGATGACCTTAGAAATTTACTATCTAAGTGAACACCTTATATAGTCAATGTGATAATGCTCATATCACACTTTCAAGTTTATGAAACTAGTGTCCACACTAGCTTATCTTAGCTGACTACTAGGCGCTTAAATTTTAAACCTCCATAGAGGGGAAGGTCTCCCTTGAAGCGTTATACCAAGACACCAAGGTTTTTGTTGGGATAAAATAGTATGAATCATTCAACCATTTCCCATCTCGATAACTATGCTAAACTGTAATTACAACTACATGCCTCTTCACATCTTATCTCAACAACCTTCTACCAAATCAACTATTTAACACCACCATCTAGATCATCATTCATCTAAATATAAGTACAGAACATCTATTCTATCAGAAGACTATCTTTTCACATATAACATAAAGAAAATAAGTAAAATACATCATCACCATACAACATAAAGGAAACCGAAAATTGAAAGGGAAGGCCTCATCCCATTAACTTCTAGCTCAATCCAATACATCTTTGCATAGCATTCCTTCATTAACCAGGACGCAATAGTAGTACAGATCCAATACATGACCCAATATATAATACCTACAATCCAACTAATATCTACCATCCAAATAGGTCGAGGCATTTACATTTCTACAGTCGCTCTACGAGGCGGGATGATATAATGAGGGAGATATAGCCCACACATTTTATCAACACAGATATTCTGCTGAAATTATATTTTTTTTCTTTTTCAGTTTTGGTTTTCTACTCTGTTCAGATTTCAATGTCTATTTTTCATTGCCAGCAATTTCCAAGACCAATGCTCAAGCAAATAAGAAAGTGGAATATGTTGTTTTAAAGTTCCTACACAATCCTTTGTCCCTTCATTTTACATTATACTGCTATATGAAGGTCAAACCGGGACGCAAATTGGCTTAAACAACAAAAAAATGACCTAAATTATTGATGCCCTAAAACATTACTGTTAGTATGATTCCCTAAATCATGCCCTCAAATGTTAAAACGTTACTGTTAGTATGATGCCCTAAATCATTAGGTTGAATGACAGAGCTATTCGGCTCAAACAAGATATTATTTCTACTCAACCCACCCCAAACACCAATGAGAGGATTGGCACTCCCCAACACCATTACTTCCGAGCTCAAGAATACATTCATCCAATCCAAACAAATAACATAATCGAATATACATACTGAAGACCTTGCAGGAAATGAACCAAAATTCCAATGC
>LPNX011151027.1:245447-265438 GCA_001517045.1 Pseudotsuga menziesii
ATGATGATGATGATGATGATGATGATGATGATGATGATGATGAGGACAATGATGACAATGACGATTATGACGATGATGATGATGACGATGAAGATGATGATGATGGTGATGATGATGTTGATGATGATGATGATGATGATTATCATCATCATGAGAATGATGATCATGGTGATGATGATGATGATGAAGATGATGATGATGGTGATGATGATGTTGATGATGATGATGATGATTATCATCATGATCAGGATGACAATGATAATGACGATGACAATGATGAATATGATGATGATGGCGATGGTGTTCATGTTGGTGATGAAGAGGATGATGATGATAATGACGATGACGATGAAGATGATGATAATGATAAGTGTGATCATTATGATTATGATGATTATGATGATGATGATGAGGGTCATGACGATGATGATGATGATGCTCTTGATGATGATGATGATGATAATGATAATAATGATACTCATGATGATGATGATGATGATGATGATGATGATGATGAAGACGACGATAATGATGATGAAGATGATGACGACGACGATGACGACGACGATGATGATGATGAAGATGACGTTGATGATGATGATGATGTTGATGATGACGATGACAACAATGATGACAATGATGAAGAAATGACAACGATGATGATGATGATGATGACGACGACGATGATGACGATGATGATGAACATGATGATGATGGTGATGATAATGTTGATGATCATGATGATGATTATCATCATCATCATGAGGATGACGACGACGACAACGACGATGATGATGATGACAATGATTATGAATATGATGATGATGGTGATGATGATGTTGTTGATGATGATGATGATTATCATCATCACGAGGATGACGATGATTATGATGATGATGATGATGAATATGATGATGATGATTATGATGATTATGATGTTGATGAAGATAATGAAAATGATGATGATGATGTTGTTGATGATGATGACCATACCCTTATGATGATGAAGATGATGATGATGATGATGATGGTCATGTTGGTGATGAAGACGATGATGATGATGAAAATGAAGATGATGATAATGATAAATGTGATGACGACGACGATGATGATGAAGATGATGATTATGATGAAGACGACAATGATGAAGACGACGATGATGATGATGATGATGTTGTTGTTGTTGATGATGATGATTATGATGTTGATGATGACAATGACAATGATGATTATGGTGATGTTGATGATGATTATTATCATCATCATGAGGACGACGATGATGATGATGACAATGATGATGAAGGCGATGATGATGGTGACGATGGTCATGTTGGTGATGAAGATGATGATAATGATGATGATGATGATGCTCTTGATGATGATGATGATGATGATGCTCTTGCTGATGATAATGATGATAATGATGATCTTGGTGCTTACAAAGATGATGATTATGATTATGATGTCGATGACGACGATGAAAATGATGATGATGATGATGTTGATGATGATTATGACCATAGCCTTATCATGATGAAGATGATGATAATGATAAGTATGATGATGACAACAATGATGATGAAGATTATGATGATCAAGACGACGATGATCAAGATGAAGATGATGATGATGATGATGATGATGATGATGTTATTGATGATGATGATGATGATGATTATGATCTTGATGATGATGATGATGATGATGTTATTGATGATGATGATGATGATGATTATGATCTTGATGATGATGATGTTGAAGAGGATGATGATGGAGATGATGATGTTGATGATGGTGATGATGATTATCATCATCATGAGGATGCGATGACGATGATGATGATGATGATGAGGGTGATGATGATGTTGATGATGATGATGATGATTATCATCATCATGAGAATGACGATGATGATGAATATGATGATGATGGTGATGATGGTCATGTTGGTGATGAAGACGATGATGACGATGATGATGACGATGATGAAGATGATAATAATGATAAGTGTGATCATTATGATTATGATGATTATGATGATGATGGTACCTGATAATGTTATGATGATGATGATAATGATGATGGTCATGATGACACTCTTAATGATGATGATGATGATGATGCTAGTGACAATTATGATCAACTTCATGATGATTATGATGATGATGATGATGGTGATGATTATAGTAACTCTTTAAAAAAAAAAAAGATAAAATAGTAGGTCTAATTAAATATTTACCTTTCAATATATTTCATCGTCTTCTTCGTCCAAGTCATCATCGGTATCATTATATCTAGAGTCAACATTGTAAGGATTTTCCATATCAACATCATCATCAACATCAATTATGCTCAACGTGTCATCGTCGGTATAATATTCATTGGAATTTTTAGCTACACCATCTGATTCAAATATTTCTTGGACATCTTCTGCTAGATCATCATCATCACATAACTCATGCCGATCATGCTCTTCATCATTGTCTTATTCTTCTAGAGAACCCTCTTAATTCCCATCATCTAGGTTATACTTTATGGGCCTTCCCCTTGGATCGGGATCACGTTGATTCAATCGTAACTTGTACCTTTTGACAACGAATAGAGCTACCTTAAAGGATTTAAATTCACACTATATAATATATTCCAAATACCCATAGTATCAATTTTGTGAGAGTTCTAGATGTCTGTCACTTCAAAATGAAACATTGGTCACCTCAAAGGCTACAGATATCCCACAATCTGATGTTTTCTTTGTTTCACCCCATTTTTGATCCAATATCTACCACCATTGCAGACCATAGCCTGATGGTGTTTTACATGCAATAAGAAATACATGAAAATATTACACAACGATTTAATATTTATGTAGCAATACATGGAAAATAACAACATGTACGTCAAAATGTAATTTGCAAAATAAAAGATTTAGAGTGATTTATTAATATGCTTTCCATTTTATCTTTTAAACCATATCCTAAATCAATTTCCCTTTCTATAATATTTCTATATCCTTGCGATCTCTTGATTTTAACAATAAATTCACACCTTCCTATGATATTCCATGACCTAATTGTTTGCATCGTTCAATCCATACCTTCATCTAGTTAATATTGTTTGCGATGTATAAATGAATTGCATTCCATTCTTGACCAACTGCTTGATGACAATAATCATTAAAATGAAAGATAGGTGTAAATATCATGAAGAAAGTATATTCTCTTAATTGATGCAATTAGAATATGAATGATATAATAAAATTCCACTAGCTAATAAGTATCTTTCACCTTCCTCGATCTACCTTTCCCCTTTAGTTGCTCCCCTTCAAATTTGTTATTGGATTCTGGATCACGAATGCGATGTAAATTGATATTTGACTTTAAAATAGGAAGATATTCACTAACATACAACATGTTTTCGTATACCGTATATCCTTCCATCCTAGAAACCTCAGAATGTGCTCGTTGTCTCACCAAACCCTTCATAAATTTCAAGTGCCTATCAACCATCCACATGGACCTTGAGTGCATATGTCCACACAACTCAATCTCCTCAACTTGGTGTATGAGGTAGTGTTCCTGTGCATTGAAAAATGCCGAAGGTAGATTCTTCTACATTTCACATGTGAGACAAGGAATTTATCTCCTCCAATAATTTGTATATTCTTTATGGTTCTTTAGTTTTCACCCATCTACAAGTGACGCAAACCAATAACGATATTTAACAAAAAAAACATTAATTTACATATCATGAAATAGTGCACAAAAAAACAAATATAAATTATAGAGAGAATTAAAGAAACACTAAGCACATGCAAGTAATCACTAGTTATCTCATGTATTTACCAAGATTATATATAACTTATTTGACATTGTTGTCGAAGTTGTCCAAGAGAGTGAGAGGTAGAACATAATGTATTAATATACACACCACTCCATTTATTAAACAAAGAGTATACAAACAAGAAAAATATATATGCAATAAAATGAAAAAAAAAATTATATGGACATAACAATAATAATTACCTTGATGAAGATGTGCCAATCATGTGTTTTGACACCTGCAAAATCACCTTTTTTTGTTATGATAGTCTTCAAGTTCGCACAAAATCTAGTGGAAAATTTAATTTTCCACACTAATTCTTTGAGAACATAGCTTTGTTTCTCCGTAAACATCCATGGAACCGAGTTTATATTAACTTGGTCTCCGTTGCTATGAAATTGGATGACGTCTTTCATTGCATAGTTTCTTTCTTAAATGTCTTTGAAAGCTTTCACAACTTCATCTTTCTCCCTCATTATCTCCATTAGTCTCCATAATGTTTTAGTAACATTATTTCCAATATGCATTGTATAAAACAAATGAGCAATTTGTAGATGCTCATAGTAGGGAAACCTGTTGAATTGTATAGGCTAACTTTTCATTCCTCATGGAAGCCCATTAATTCCTTCATGATCACGATGGAAATCATGAATATTAGTTTATAAATAAATTACATCATAAATAAAATATGGCCACTACAGTAAAAAACTCACAATAAAAATGAAAATACATAACAATTCACATACGATGATCCATACCATGACGATGATTTCTATTATATTGCATCTTCCAAAGGTGATGTGTCATTCTCCGTGGTTTTAATGCAGTATCTTGCTTCCCATTGAATTTTTTTTCAGTTGTTCTATACCTGTGATTCTTAGAGAGGAAATGACTATACTCATCAAACACCTCCTTTCTTAAGCTTTTTGAGAGACGAGATTTTATCTTAGGACCACAAACTGGACATGCAAATTTACCATTTGTTTGAAGACCTACAATATATAGATATGGAATATATATGTCAATTATAATTATATATAAATGATATTAACTACTCCATATAATTAAATGCAATTAAAGTGGAACTTAAAAATACAAACCACAAAATGAAGTTAACCCAGGGGCATCGTGTATTGTTCATACAACCATTGCATGGAATTGAAATTGTCTTTGTTGCATTGGTATAGATACGTCATACATAGTGATGTCATTCCATAACTTTAGTAGCTCATATATAAGAGGTTCGATATATACATTCATATATTTGACTTGGAACTCACCTGATTGATTTGAATTACATATAAAATATATCATTATGAGAAACATTAAGATATATAAAACATGCACCAGAGTAAAANCCAGGAATAATCATCGACAATATTATGTGCTCCCTCTTTATTGACAACCATTGAGGAATGTTATTGTTGAGAAAAAAATAGGCCACACCGTGTAAATGGATTTCATCTGCAAAAATGGATTAACACCATATGTTGCCAAAGAAATACTAAGATTGTGTGGTTATTCTTTAAAGTGAGACCACTTTTCCTCCATATCTCTAAAATCAGAACCATCTATAGCCATTTGGATAACATCATCTTGAATTATGTTTCTAGCATGGTAATCCATAAATTGCACTATGTTTCTACACCTAAACAATTGTTGCAAACATGGAATGATGGGAATATAACGAAGAACCTTTTGATGCACCTTTTTTGTTACTTTATTTGTTTGATATCTACTTATATGACATTATGGACATTTTGTTGCAAATTCATGTTGATTATAATATATAACATGGTCATTGCAGCATGCATGCATTGCTTCATAATGTAGTCCAATCTCTTTCATGGTGGAAGATAAATCTCGATATGTGCGAGGTAAAATATTTGATGGTAATAAAAAAAAATTAGCTATCAAGCTACAACAAAAAAAATAAAAATACAGTTAATGTAATAAGTAAATAATATTAACAAAACACACTTCATCCGTATGATGATTAATAATGAGTTAAAAATACAATTATTAGAGGAATATAGATAACCTTTATCACAATCCTATATATGTGTTTGATTATTTTACATACCTTACCATCTGTGTGATTTCTATGTTTGAAATACCATTCACAACCTTCAAGTTCATTATCAAAAATACAACATAGAGAATATTTGATTTGGATCCTTCATGACGGAGTTCATATGCCTTATCGAGAAGAGGTATATCATGAACATCATCAAAGTCATCATAATTTTCATTATCATCGTCGTCATCATCAACCATTTTAACATTAAATGAATCATGGATCAATGTATTTGTACCATCATCTTCAACTATGTTATCAGTATGATCATCTTATTCAATATGATCATTCATTTGTTCTCCATTAAACATAGACGCTCCATGATCCTGATCCAGAACTTGTTCTGAAAGCACTTCCTCTGGATGATATTTCATAGGGTGTCTTTCCTTTATAAATACATTGAAACATCAATAGATATACATTAATATAGGAAATATTAAAATAATACATACATTTACGAAAGAAAAAAATATAAAAAATTTATAATGCTAAACCTACAAATGGATGATATTCATTCCCCCCTCACCGTTTCCATGTTCCCTGCAATGTTTTGTGGCTATTGAGATAAATATTATTCTCCTCTTAAATACCCTACATTGAATACATGGACAACAACATTTTCCATCACCCCTTCATTTCGCTGCATCCCATAGTCTAGCAAGAAATTGTCGATTATTTTCGTTTGGATCAAGAATATTTCTATTTGACATTTTGTCACAAACTTTGTGAATGAATAATATTGACAATATTAAAATAATCAAGTTCCACGCATCACAATTTTATCTAACACAGGTTTGTCGAAAAATAAAAAAATCCCTGGAAACTGTTTGTCGAAGAAAAAAAATTCTTGCAACCGCCCATTGAAGAATAAAACAATTCCTGAAACCATCCATCGAGGAATAAATAATTTTCACAAATCGTTCGTCACTTCTATAGAAAACATGTCGGAATGTTTAAAAATGTTTGAATTTATAATTGCACAGTCATTGAATATCCGATGAGCATGAACATAGTTATAGTTGGAAATATCGGTCTAACAATTTGAAATATGTCTTTGTATTATTTCAAAAAAATTCTCAAACACGTCGAAAATTCAACACTCTCTTGTCAAATTTCTGATGACATCCTCATCAATATTTTGACACTCTTGCGTTAGATATTCGACGATATCAGTCGTCGAAAATTCAAAATTCCATCGTCGCATATCCGATGACAAAACCTTCGTTAAAAAACCTATGCTACTGACGTCAGATATTCGATGGCACTAAAATAATTGGAAAGGTACATTACTTTTCATCATTGCAATCTGACACATCCGTACCTTACGTTGGATGTCGTCGTATTTTGGGTTCAAATACTACTCTATGGTAGTACTGATAATTTGGTGTCTACAGAGATGGTGGAAAAACTAAATATGAGGAAGATAGTACATCCAAAACCATATTGAGTTGCATGGATTTAGAAATGTCATCAAGTTCTTGTGAAAGAACAATGCCAGGTAAAGTTTCATATTGGAAGCTATCAGGATGAGGTAATATGTGACATTATTGAGATGGATAGTTGCCATTTTTTGTTAGGTAGACCTTAGCAGTTTGATAGGAAAGCAGTGCATGAAGGAAAGAGGGATGTTTACTCCTTTGAAATGAATGGGAAGAAGTATAGTCTTCATCCACTAAAGGGTAAGCAAGAAGAGTCTAATAATCAATTGCTGATTATGACTGATAAGAAAATCATGAATGATTGGAAAGCTAAGGGAAATGATAATGAGGTTGAATTAACTAACATGCTGTGCAGTGGTTGGATGAAGGGAAAAAAAAACAAAAAGAAATTTCTAATTCAAGTATTCCATTGATGCTATAATAATAAACCCATAGTTACCCATATTTGACAGTAATTAATCATTTTTGTCTTATTCCTAGAGTCCTCTCTATGCTAGTTGTCTTCCACATGTTCCTAGAATTCAATACTTGATAAACAAGGTCGTGAAGCACTTTGGAATCATCCTGGAAACTATTTTAGAAAGTCTTCTTTTATTCCTCATCCGTAAAAGCACAGTTCTTGTTTTTCTGAAAGCTTCCTTGCTTTACAACAGTTTTAATGCATAAAGGAAAAGCTAGTCTAGGGGAAGTTGCCTTGTTTTTTTCCCACATAATCGTCCTTCCTTTTATCCAAACAAAATAATGAATGAGTTTTATTTCCATCACTTATTAGCTTGACCACTTGCTTTATCCAATTCATGAGCATCTTCATATATTTGGAAATTCTTTTTTGCACCAATGGGAGATTTGACTGGACTTAGTAAGCCTTCTTTTTGACCAATTCGAATAGAAAACTAGTTCTTTATAATCTCTAACGTAATTATATATTTGAGAAGCCTATTAATTCATATGGTTGGCTTATGTACACTTATTAAATATAGGATTAAGTTATGCTCCAATTTCAGTCTCCTTTCGTATGAATTTTGCATGTTTGATTAGCAATTTTGTGGGTTTAATTAATCTAGTGACTTGGGTTCAATTTCCACATGGTATCAGAGCCTTTGTATATCTATTTATCTCCTTCCAAATTGTTATTGTAGTTTCAACATCACTGACTGGGAGCGCATTCTACTGACTGAAGGGCACAAGAGCTGAGATATGGACTACTCTCAAAGTATCATCTTGACTCCATTCAATATCTTTGAATGGAAAGATGAGATGGAGATATTGTTGAGAGTGAAAGGTATCCGTAGGGTTACCATGACTACTGAGGAAGAGCACAATCCAGCTGTAGAGAAAATAAAATGGTACAACAATAGGGATGAGGCCTATGGTCTCTTGTGTTTAAGAATTTCAAGAGACTCCCTATTTCATCTTGATTCATTGACATCTCCTAATGAGGTGTGGGAGAAGATTGAAGAGATTTTTGGAAAGAAAAATGAGATGAGAATGTTGATGTATTTGTAACTTTGGAATGTGTTCACTTGTATATCTTATGTATTGTACCCCGATGTTTATTCTGGGAAGTATCTACAATGTAATTGAGTCATGTCATGCCCCAATGTTCTTATCAGGAGATTCAATAATGCAACAAGTCATGTAAAGGAATTGAGGTTATCCCTCCATTGTAATTCAGGGCAAGAGTCCCCACAGTTGTGGGGCACTAGGGTTATTAGACTCTCCTAGAGATGTCGGCTCTAGTAAGTAATTGTTGAGTGGGGCCGACATGTTAAAGTGGACACTAAGTGAAAAAAAGAATATAAATAGAGAGTGAACCTCTCTATTTAACACACACACACTCACTCGGTAGGGGTGCATGAGTGAGAGAGAAGTAGCTCTCTCAAGTGAGAGAGAGAAAGAGAAGCTGTGGAGATCATCTTTATGTTTTCAGGTTTTACTACTGCCATTGGTGCTCATTCTATCTCAGAGGAAGTTGTGGGATTTTCTCCTTTATGGTTTCCCCAAGGAAAATTCTTTGTGTCTCTTGTCTCTTTTCTTTATTGCAGTGCATGTTATTCTCTCAGTTAAATATCCTAAGATAGTGCTAGCTTAAGTGATAAAAATCTAACATGGTATCAGAGCTAACCTAAGAAGAAGACATTTTTCATCTGCAGAAGCTAGGGATTCTTAATTTTTGGGTCTCTCTCAACAATCTATCAGCAAAAGTATTATAGGCTGACTCTCCATTGAAGGGCACATCTTTTTGTCGAAGCAGAATTCGATTCCAGACATTTTTAGTTTTTGGTGCGGGAAATTAGGGATTCTTACAGAAGATGAAATTTTGAGTGAGCCCACGATAGGATTTCTCTCCTCATAAAAATTGAAGTTTAGAGACCTGGGTCAATATTTTTGGTTGGGTGAAACTCCAGGAAATTCAAACCCTAGTTTGACCCCAGGCTAGAAAAACCTTAAATTACTAAAATTGATAAGTGTTGGTACATTCACTATATCATAGGATTGGAGAAGGATCAGGAGCGAAAACTTTCACAAGCCGAAGAAAAAATCTTGATTTACATTGTATCCAAAATTCTACCTCAGAGTCACTATATTCTAAGAGATATGATCCCTCCAAGTTAGGGTTCCAGCATCTTCTAGGATTCATCCCTAAACAGGACACCTGGGGAGAATTTCTATATTTTGGGATATAAAGGTACAAATGGAATTTATGAATATTTTCCATAAATTGCATGGATTGTACTTTCTTTGGTCTTATTTTTAGACCCAGACGATGAAACCGTGACACGTGGAAGTCTGTACAACTTTGCTATACTGAACAGACCTGAAAAAGGTCACCTTGGGAAAACGATCATAAGTCTCCAATGGTGAAACCAATTCTGATTAAACCTATGGTCTTGGAAAAGGGACATGCAAGGATACCTTAGTGAGAGGTTACAGAAAT
The DNA here is from genome assembly GCA_001517045.1 of Pseudotsuga menziesii. NCBI lineage: Eukaryota > Viridiplantae > Streptophyta > Pinopsida > Pinales > Pinaceae > Pseudotsuga > Pseudotsuga menziesii. The sequence continues at coordinate 255,721 of LPNX011151027.1, forward strand.
AGAGGAGCAGTAATTTCAGAGATACCATTGAAACAATATCAGGAATTTCTGTAGAAGAAATTGGTAAACTAGGTCTTTCTGTTCTGGGAGGTTCCCTCCACTGTTTTCAGAAAAGGAGTACATTGGATAGATCAACTTGAAGAGATATATATTTCTATCCAATCATATCTAAAATATTCTAAGTTTTGAAAATTAGGGTTTCTCTGACAAACCCTAGATCAACCAACTTCGAAATGAGGACGTACACCTCAAATCGATAAGATCTAATATTTTGCTATTTTCATTTGAGGTTTGCATTTCAAAGTGATCTATCACATCAGCTTGATGCTAAGCTTAGTGAAGTTTACAACTTCCAAGCATGGAAATATATGATCTCTCTGAGGAAAATGAATTGGACACCTACATGAGTAGAGAGGTTCCAGTTCCAGAGGGAGATGAGGTTCAAATCCTTACACAAGAAGAACTTGGTCAAGGCCAAGAAGATCATTGTTGATTCAATCACGGATCAACTTGTACCAAAATTGTCTTCCCTAACTACATAGAATATGTTTGATTCCTTAACCAAGCTATTTGAAGGGAAGAACATAAATTGGAATATGACCTTAAGAAACTAGTTGAAGAATGTGAAGATCCATAATGCAGAGACCATACAGTCATACTTTACAAGGGTCTCTCAAATCAAAGAACAACTTGAAGCAGAAGTGGAGAATGTAGAAGTGGTAGTAACCACCTTGAATGGCCTCCCAGGATCATGGGATTCATTCATTCAAGGAATGTGTGCCAGAAAAAAGTGATTACTTTCAACATACTCTGGGAAGAAGAAGAAGCTCGACTCATAATGGGAGCAACTGAAGATCAAGCTATCACCATCCAAAGAAGGTCCCTCAAGCGATGAGGAATATGAAGAACTCAACTCTTGAAAAACCTCTTATCCATCTTATCATTTGGATAAGAAACAATGCTATTATGAATAAAGAATATGATGAAGCTAAATGCTCAAGAAGGAGTCTACCTACGAAACAAATAAAGATAAGTATTCAATTGTCATTTCACGATATTGTTTTTGTTATGCATTTGTTTATATTCAGTTGATGTATTATGCATGATAAAATGTTTGCATTGATGACAGTATACTATTAATATGCATGTGATGGGTAAGTAGCTCATGGTGTTATACAACTCTCCATTGCTACTTATCTAGAATGAAACCTCTTAGCTGGCATATTGGATTAGTGCACAATCTCAATGTTGTCCTGGTAGAGATGGAAGGCATCTAGAAAGTTTTTGTAAGATATGGATGGATGTTGTATTGGCTAAATTAGTTGCATGATCATATATTTATGCATAATAATTTTTCATTATGAATATACCTTATGAAATGTTTCTAATCATACAACTAATGCATTTGAATTGTAGGAAAGATCATGTAAAATCACCTACAAGCAAAGAAGGATGAGACTTGTTCCAAAGAACAAGTGATGACAATTCAAGAAAGAATCTAAGATGAAGAATAATATGACAAATGCAGCGACATTATTGATGCAGAACATTCCATCCATGAAGAAGTAACCGAGAAGAAAGGGAAGACCGGTTCAAGAAGAATGATTTCTAGGATGAAATATCAATACGTGAAGAGAAGTTTGTAGTTCCATCATGCAGTAGATGGAAACATCATGGGATACAAGGAAATATTCATAGCATGAGGCATATACTACGAAGAGAAATTTGAAACCAAATTAAAGAAGGCCTTGTACGAGCTCAGAAGACACCCATTGGATGACACATCCATGACGAGATTGAAGATCACCTAGAGTGATGAAGACCTGAACCTTTGCTACAAGGTTGAAGATGAAAGTCGATACATTAGAGAAAATTTGAGGTCTAAAATGGGCCTCCTAAGGAAAATAATAAAATAATAGTTATTAATTTTGGAGGAAGAATGAAAAAAACTACTTTTTTTGTTCGTATTTACTCAAATTTATCATATCTCCCAGTGTTTTTACTCAAATTTTGAGCGGGATAGCTCATTGGATGCATAATTTAATTCCGCATCAAACAAGTACCCACACTGCATACTTTTTATGGACTCCGCTACCCCAAAAACAAGAAATACCTAAAACAAAAGTGATGATGACGTCATCATCATGTTTTTTTAGGTATTTCCTATTTTTGGGGTAGAGGGGTCCATCAAAAATATACAGTGTGGGTACGCGTTTGATGTAGAATTAAATTTCACATCCAACAAGCTCTTCCACATGAAATTTTAGTAAAAACACACGGAGATATGTCGAAAATACGAACAAAAAAAGTATTTTTCTTTTATGACAAATATGTCAATTCAACCATTATGGTTGACTCATTTTATTGAAATTCTATTGGTTCTTGAATTGCAACTCACAAAATTTATTATTGGTGCATTTTTTTATAAGGCCCATTTTAGACCCCAAATTTCCTCTAATGGAGGATGACAAGCTCAAAGATGGGCGTGAGAAGAAATTTTGAATAAGTTCAAGATGGATGATCATGGTATTGAATGAGCCTAGATGGACACATAGAATATTAGTAGCATAGGAAGCTACTTGTCACTCTGGTACATAATGTTTAAGTGCATAGAGTATGAAAGATAGAGGGAGTATGATGCTTCGATTCAGAGGGAGTATGATGCTTCGATTCAGAGGGAGTGACTGCAGAAGATCATAAGGTTCGACATGGTACGATAGGATGGACATATTACTGATGACTCTAGGCTTTACTAAGAGTAAATAAAATTCCAACCTTTGCTTCAAGGTTGAAGGAACAAGACTAGTGGTTCTCTTGTTATATGTCGATGACTTGTTCCTAACAGAAAAGAGGAACTCATTAAAGTATGCAGTAGAGATCCTGAAGAGGTTCAAGATGATGGACTGCAAGGCCATGAACACGCCTATGGCATCAAACCTAAAGCTATTGAGTGTTTCTTAATCAGAGTCAGTTGATGCCACGATGTATCATTACATGATGTGTTCGTTGATGTACCTAATGAATACGAGACTAGATATGTGAACACATTGAGAGATGTTCACCTGATGGTTGCAAAGCATGTAATGAGGTACTTGAAGGGTACAGTTGATTATTGTCTCAAGTATGAGGCAAATCAGAAGATTAACCTGGAGGGTTATGAGGATTCGTATTGTGTAGGAAGTGCCATTGATAGGAAGAGCACTTCGAGGTGCTACTTTAGTATGATATCAAATATCACTATCTCAGGGATATGGTGCAGAGAGGAGAAGTGAAGCTCCAGTATGTTGTGACAGACAAACAGATAGCTGATGTGTTGATGAAGCCATTGGCTAGAGTGAAGTTTGAATAATTCAGGGAGAAGCTTGGTGTTCTCCAAATTGAGGTTCCCTCCAAGGGGAAATGATGAGACCTAGAACCATTCTAACATGGTGAGAGGATTAGGTTCCTTCCATGGTCAGATGTAAAGACTAAGCCATTCTGTCATGGTGAGAGGATTTGGTTCCTTCCATGTCAAATGTGAGTGCTGAGCCATTCTGATGTGACTATAGGATTGGTTCCTACATGGTCAGATATAAGTGCTGAACACCATTCTTGGAATGGAGGCACCTAGTCAGTTACCAGGAATACTCAACTTGGTGCTGAGTTGTCATTCTATGGGAGAATGGAGGCACCTAGTGAGTTACCAAGAATACTTAGTCTGGGATTGAGGGCCATTCTAATATGACCGTGGTATGTAGTCTCACATGATCAGATATGAGTGCATGGCCATTCTGATGTGATTGAGGGATGTGTTCCCACTTGATCAGATATAGGTGTTGATGCCACATCTAGTTTGAAAAAGGACTAGCTCTGTGATGCCACATCTAGTATGAAAAAGGACTAGCTCTGTGATGAAACATCCAGTATGAAAAAGGACTGGCTCTGTGTAGATGCCACATCTAGTTTGGAAAAGGACTAGCTCTGTGATGCCACATCTAGTTTGAAAAAGGACTAGCTCTGTGATGCCACATCTACTATGAAAAAGGACTAGCTCTATGTAGATGCCACATCTAGTTTGAAAAAGGACTAGCTCTGTGATGCCACATCTAGTATGAAAAAGGAATAGCTCTGTGATGAAAGATCTAGTATGAAAAAGGACTAGCTTTGTGTTAGTGCCACATCCATCATGAAAAAGGGATGGCTCTATGACAATACATCCATCATGAAAAAGGGTTGGCTCTGTAGAGGGCTACATCTAGCATGAAAAAGGACTGGCTCTGTTGATATGCATCCATCACAAAAAAGGGTTGGCTCTATCGATGAAGACCTACATGGAGGCTAGGATTACAACCAACATGAAAAAGGGTTGGCTCTATAGAACTTCCTATGATGAGAAAAATGAAGAGATAGCACCATTTGATTGAGATAGTATAAGTAGTAATGATGATGATGATTCATTGATGATCCATCTTTGATGATGATATAGATCAAGTGATTATCTAGACTTAATGATGATCCAGTAGTGATGATCTAGATCAAGTGATGATCTAGCAGTGATGATCCAGATCGAGTGATGATCTAGACTTGATGATGATCCAGCAGTGACGATCCAAATCAAGTGATGATCCAGACTTGATGATGATCCAAACCTAATGAAGATGACTTGATGATGAACATGACTTGACGATGAAGATGACTTGACAATGACGATGACTTGAAGATGAAGATCAATTGAAGATGAAGATGACTTGATGATGATCCAAATGATATAGAGAAAAATACTTGTGCAGATAAATTGTGTCGAGAGAATACATTCCTAGTTAAGAGGGAGTGTTGATGTATTTGTAACTTCAGAATATATTCACTTCTATATCTTATGTATTTTACCCCGATGTTTATTCTAGGAAGTATCTATAATGTAACTGAGTCATGTCATGCGGTGATGTTCTAATCGGGGGATTCAATAATGGAACAAGTCATGTAAAGTCATTGAGGTTAACCTTCCATTGTAATTCAGGGCAATAGTCACCACAGTTGTGTTAACGTTAACCCTCCTTGTTGATAGGAGGGAAAAGTCCCCACAGTTTTGGGGCACGAGGGTTATTAGACTCTCCTAGAGATGTCGGCTCTAGTAAGTAATTGTTAAGTGGGGACGGCATGTTAAAGTGGACATTAAGTGAACAAAAGAATATAAATAGAGAGTGAGCCTCTCTATTTAACACACACACACTCAATCATTGGGGGCGCATGTGTGAGAGATAAGTAGCTCTCTCAAGTGAGAGAGAGAAAGAGAAGCTATGGAGATCATATTTATGTTTTCAGGTTTTACTGTTGCCATTGGTGCTCATTCTATCTCAGAGGAAGTTGCAGGGTTTTCTCCTTTATGATTTCCCTGAGGAAAATTCTTTGTGTCTCTTGTCTCTTGTGTTTATTGTTGTCCATGTTACTCTCTCTGTTAAAGATCCTAATATTATTCTAGATTAAATGCTAAAAATATAACAAAGAGGAAATCACATCAAGAATGAATTGATTTCCTTGAGTCCCAGTAGCTTTGAATCATTGCATCTCTACTTTACCAAGTTTAAGGCCCTTGTTTTGCAATTAAAAAATGTGGGATTGAAAATAAGGAAGAGAAGCTAGTTTTGAACATTCTCTCTAATATTGGTCCTAACTATTCAATGTTTGTTTCAACCTTCCATGCCACTAAATTGATAGCTTGAACCTGGAAGATGCCTAAGCTTGCTGACTTCATGGAATCCCTCACCTAGGAGAAACATATATTGGTGATCATGGGCACCATCAAACCTTCCAAAGACCAAGATTTGGTTGCTGGAGAGTCAAAGGTGGATTAAAAAAGAAAGAAAAAATATAAAAATCCACCTGAGCAAAAGAGAGACAAGCCAAAGTCTTAACATGATCCCTCAGGCTCCAAGAAGAACTTCAAGAAGAAGAAGAAAAAAAGAGAAATGAGAAAGTGCACCTACTGCAGTAAGGGCTATCATACTGAGAGATATTGTATGAAAAATAAAATTCACTTGTTGACCCAACTCCTGGAGAATTACAACATCTCCCTTCTTGATTTCTCAAAGAAGAGGGAAGGAGGATCAAATTAAGAAGACAAGGAGAGAGTACATGCTTTGGTTGCTGGAACCTCAATATCACCTAGCTTCATCATTGATTCTGGAGCTTCCCGACATATAGTTTCGACAAGGGATATCTTTTCCTCTCTTCACATTTCAAAAGGTCCACCTATAGTTTTGGGAGATAATTCTCTGACCGACAGTATGGGGAAGGGTAGGATTGATCTTGACCATGGTAATTTCAATAATGTGTTGTATGTTCCAGGTCTTACCTCTATTATATTTTCAGTGTATCAGATGACTCATAGTGGGTCTCCAAAGAAGGTGATATTCTCCCCTGATGATGTTAAAATCACTGAGATTTATAATGGTAAAGTCATAGAAAAAGGTGTTATTGATCATACTTCAAAAGTATATAGGTTTTCCCATTTCATACCCTACTCAAACCCCTCTACTCTTCTGATTCATGTGAATAAAGAAAACAATATTTGGAATGAAATATTTGTCCATCTTAACTACAACTATCTTTCTTACTTGAGTGAAAACGATATGGTCATAAGGTTACCAGATGTGACCCATTTCAGTATTTTTGGCTCAAAGGCTTGGGCTAGACTTCCAACTCAAAAAATGAAGGGTTTTCAACCCCAAATCCAAGAGCACCTATTTGTTTCATATTATGAATATTCAAAAGGGTAGAAGCTGATCAAATTGAGCACTCACAAATCTTTCATTGAAAGGAGTGCTTAGTTTGAAGAAGATCCTTTAGCAGGAGTTGAAGTTGGAGAGTCCTCTTCACCACCACAACCATTGATTGTAAGTGAAGGGACTAATGACTTTCGTGATTATGATATGTCTGATAATGATGATTTAGTTGCATATCCTAACTACCTGATAAGACCAAAGTGGGCAGCAATGTTGATGTATTCGTAACTTTGAAATGTATTCATCCATATAGCTTATGTATTGTACCCCAATGTTTATTCTGGGATGTTTCTGTAATGTATTTGAGTCATTTCATGCCCCAATGTTCCTATCGGGAGTTTCTATAATGTGAACAATTCATTTCAAGTCATTGTGGGTAACCCTCCTATTTTTCAAGGGTTAAAGTCCCCATAGTTGTGGGGCCCTAGGGTTATTAGACTATCCTAGAGAAGTAGACCCTAGGTGAGTCATTGTAAGTCAAGGAAATAGTCCCCACCGCTATGTTAAGGATAACCCTCCTTGTTGGTTGGAGGAGGCAAAGTCCCCACAAGTTGTGGCGCACTAGGGTTATTAGACACTCCTAGAGATCTCGGCTCTAGTAAGTAATTGTTAAGTGAGGCCGACATGTTGGTGTGGGTTTCAAGTGAATGAAAGAATATAAATAGAGAGTGATCCTCTCTATTTATCACACACACACTCACTCATTGGGGTGCATGAGTTAGAGAGAAGACACTAGGATCAGAGAGAGAGACTACTGCTATTGGGAGATCATCTTTATGTTTTTGGGTTTTAATTTTGGTGCCGATTCTATCTTTGAGGAAGTTGCAGAATTTTCTCCTTTATGGTTTCCCCGAGGGAAATTCTTTGTGTCTCTTATCTCTTGTGTTTTATTTTTGTGCATTTTATTCTCTCAGTTAAAGATCCTAAGATCATAATGCTAGCAAGAATGATAAAAATCTAACATGGTATCAGAGCTAAACTAATAAGAAGACATTGTGCAGCTACAGAAGCTAGGGATTCTTAATTTTTGGGTCTCTCTCCACAATCCATCAAAAAAAGTATGCTAGGATGACTCTCCATTGAAGGGTGCATCATTTTGTTGAAGTAGAATTCGATTCTGAGCATTTTCAGTTTTTGGTGCGGGAAATTAGGGATTCTTACAGAAGAGGAATTTTTAAGTGAGAATGGAATAGGATTTGTCTCCTCATAAAAATCAAAGTTTAGAGACCTGGGTCAATATTTTTGGTTGGGTGAAACTCCAGGAAAGTCAAACCCTAGTCTAACCCCGAGCTGGAAAAACCCTAAAATACTAAAACTGATACGTTTTGGTACATTCTCCATATCGTGGGATTGAAAAATGCTCGGGAGCTGAAATTTGCAGAGGTAAAAGGTAAAATATGTATGTACACTATATCCAAACCTCAACCTCATATTCTCTATATTCTAGGAGATATGATCCCTACATGTTAGGGCTCTAGCCTCTTCCAGAATTCATCCCTAAACAGGACACTTGGGGAGAATTGCTATATCTTGGGCTACAAAGGTCCAAATGAAATTTAGGAAGATGTTATAGAAAGGGAGTGGAATTTAATTTATATGGTCCAATTTTGAGACTCCGAAGATGAAACAGTGACATGTGGAAGTCCGTACAACTTCTCTGTTATGAAAATATCTGTAACAGGTCACCTTGGGAAAATGATAATAAGTCCCAATTGGTGAAACCAATCCTGACGAAACCTATGGTGTTGGAACAAGGAAATGCAAGGATACCAAAATGAAAAGTTTAAAACACATAGGATTAGTAATTTTAGAGATATGATAGAAACCGTATCAAGAATTTCTGCAGAAGCAATTGGTAAACTAGGGATTCCTGTTTCGGGAGCTTCCCTCCACTGTTTTCAGAAAATGAGTACCTTGGATAGCTCAAATTGAAGAGATATATATTTCTATCCAATCAGATTTGAAATATTCCAATTTTTGAAAATTAGGGTTTCTCTGACAAACCCTAGATAAGCCAGCTCTGGAACAAGGATGAACACCTCAAATCAGTAACATCTAATATTTTGATATTTTCATTTGAGGTTCTCATTTCAAAGTTATATATAACATTAGCTTGATGATAAGATTGGTGAAGTTGACAACTTCCAAGCATGGAAGTATGTGATCTCTCTGAAGAAAATGAATTGGACACCTACATGAGTAGAGAGCTTCCAGTTCCAGAGGGAGATGAGGTTCAAAGCCTCACAGAAGAAGAACATGGTCAAGGCCAAGAATATCATTGTTGATTCAATCAAAAATCAACTTGTACCATAAGTGTCTTCTCTAAAGACACTGAAGATGGGAGCAACTGAAGATCAAGATCTCACTGTCCAAAGAAGATACCTCAAGCGATGAGGAATATGAAGAACTCAACTCTTGACGAACTTCTTATCCATCTTAGCATTTGGATAAGAAATGATGGTATTATGAATGAAGAAGATGCTAAAGTTGAAGGCTCAAGAAGGAGTCTACCAACGAAACAAATAAATATAAGTATTCAATTGTCATTTCATGATAGTGTTTTGTTATGCATTTGTTTATATTCAGATGATGTATTATGCATGATATAATGTTTGCATTAACGTTGGGCAATAGGGCAGACCCGGGTTTAATCCTTTTATGTCGCACCAACAAAAGACCCATAGTGTTGGCCCTTTCGGAAACAACCTACGCGCAGGTTGCAGTCTCACCCGAAACAACTATGGGGTGCCGCAAAATCAGGTTTCTGCAAGCAGAGAGGGATATTACTGTACCTTATCCTTTAATAAACTTATTAATCAATGATTACATAGCTTTATCATTCACTCATATACAAATTCACAGATAGATAAACAACCGTGACTTGCTTAACCCACTACAGGGAATTCACAGCGAAGCTTGTTATTAGCAGTGATCTAATTTATCAAATGTATACAGTT
>LPNX011151027.1:273592-286691 GCA_001517045.1 Pseudotsuga menziesii
TTGTATCAACTGGATCATCTCATCATATGCATCTCGAGTCTTCTGAGTCTTCAAGTAATCTTCGTCTTCAAGTCATCTTCATTCTTCGAATCTAGATCATCTCTCGATCTGGATCATCATGGGACATTATCACTGGATTTGGATCATCTCTCGATCTGGATCAACATCACTCGATCTGGATCATCACTTGATCTGGATCATCATCACTGGAATGGATCTGGATCATCACTACTAGATATAGATTATCGCTCGATCTGGATCTCTCGGAGTCATCATAACTAGATCTAGATCATAGCTCGATATGGATCTCATTTGGCCATCATCATGTGTGTGCTATCTCATCATAGGAAGTTCTACAGAGCCAACCTTCTTTCATGCTAGTTGTAGTCCTAGCCATCAAGTAAGTCTTTTCCCAGCACTTACATTTGACCTACTCATCAGAAAGGCATGCCCAACACTTACATCTGACCTACTCGTCAGAAAGGCACACCCAACACTCACATCTGATCATGTAGTAAACTACAATCACTTCAGAAAGGCCCCACACTCACATCTATCATGGAAGGAACTGAATCCTCTCACCATGATAGAATGGCCTTCCCTTACATCTGACATGGAAGGAACTGAATCCTCTCACCATGATATAATGGCTTGCACTTACATCGGCCATGGAAGGAATTGAATCCTCTCACCATGATGGAATGGCCCGCACTTACATTGGCCATGGAAGGAACTAAATCCTCTCACCATGATGGAATGGCCCGCAATTACATCGGCCATGGAAGGAACTAAATACTCTCACCATGACGGAATGGCATGCACTCACATCTGATCTAGAAGGAACCAAATCCTCCACCCTCATTATAAAGGCCCCCAGTCCCAAACTAAGCTACTTGGTAACAGACCAGGTGCCTCCACTCGCCCAGAGAGTGGTAGTTTCCCTTACATATGTCCTACTTGACAACATGGTCAGCACTCATATCTGACATGGAAGGAATTGAATCCTCTCACCATGATAGAATGGCTCAACCCTTACATCTGACCTGCTCATCAGAATGGATTTGGATCTTAGCACTCATATCTGACATGGAAGGAACTGAATCCTCTCACGATGACAGAATGGCTCATCACTTACATCTAAACTACTTGTCAGAATGGATTTGGGACTCATCACTTTCCCTTGGAGGAAACCTCGATTTGGAGAACACCAAGCTTCTCCCTGATTTACTCGAACTTCACTCTGGCCAATGGATTCATCAACACAACAATTATCTGTTCCTCCGTTGCAACATACTAGAGCTTCACTGCTCCTCTCTGCACCATATCCCTGATATAGTGATACTTGATCTCGATGTGCTTCGACTTGTCATGGAACACTGGATTCTATGACAACTTCACGCAACTATGGTTGTCACAATGTATACAAGTAGCATCCATATGGAGATCAAATAAATCAGAGAGTAGCTTCCTCAGCCACACTACCTCACAACTAGCTGAACAGGCTACAACATACTCTATTTCAGCTGTACTCAATGGCACATGGGATTTCTTCCTACTAAACCAAGAGATCACACCTGATCCCATACTAAAGCAACACCCTGAAGTGCTCTTCCTATCGATGGCACCACCTACCTAATCTAAATCAACATAACCCTATAGGTTAATCTTCTGATTCACATCGTACTTGATCCCATAATCAACTGTACCCCTTAGGTACCTCAGAATATGCTTTGTAGCAATCAAGTGAACATTTCTCGAATCTGTCAAGAACTATCTCAAGGTGTTCATAGCAAAGCAAATGTCTGGTCTCATGTTCGTCAGGTACATCAATGACCCAATCATCTGATGATACATCATAGCATCAACTGACTTTGATGAAGCATCACTCAATATATTCAGGTTCGATTCCATAGGTGTGGTCATAGTCTTGTAGTACATCATCCCAAAACTCTTTAGGTTCTCTACTGCATACTTCCCTTGTCCAAGGAAGATTCCATCCGCACTCAGCCACACCTCCATACATAGAAAGTAACACATCATACCCAAGTCCTTCATCTTGAACTCGGCAGCAAGCTTTCTCTTCATATCAATAATCAACACATCCAAACCTATCACGAACATATCATCTACATATAGTAGAAGCATCACTAGGTTTCCATCTTCAACCTTGTAGTAGAGGTTGGAATCTGCTCTACTCTTATTAAAGCCAAAACTGGATAGAATGCAATCAATTCTGCCAAACCATGTCCTGGGTTCCTATTTCAAACCGTACAGGGATTTCTTCAATCTGCATACATGAGACTCCCTGTCATGTGTCTCAAAACCGAGTGGTTGTTCTACATACACTTCCTCTTCCACTACACCATTCAAGAAAGCAGCCTTGACATCCATTTGGTGTATCTTCCATTTCATCACTGTAGCTAGAGCAAGTACTGATCTGATGGAAGTGTATCTAGCCACAGATGCAAAGGTTTCTTCATATTCTATTCCCTCTTTTTGAGAGAAACCTCGAGCTACAAATCTTTCCTTATACTTTTCAATGCTACCATCTGCAGCATGTTTGATCTTGTAGATCCATTTGGAAGTTACAACTGACTTCCTGTCTCGTCTTGGGACAACATCCCAAACATCATTCTTAATGATTTATTGGTACTCTTCGATCATAGCATCCTTCCATTCTTTCCGTTCTGCCACTTCTTCATAACTGGAAGGTTCTTTATCAATGAAATCACATAGTAAATCTACATACCTGGAACAGGATCTGGTCCTCTTTCTTTCTCTATGATTCTCTTTAGGAGCCCCATATATTTTTGCACCTTGGATAAGTTCTCGTACCCAAGTAGGTTTCCTCTTATGAGGATTCTTCTCCATAGGTGGATGTACAGGTCTTTGTGGTTCTTCAAATTCTAGATCTTCTTCTCGAGTTTCTTCAGTCATGGTTGTATCATGAATTCTAGGTGCTTCTGCTTCTTTAGGTTCTTCAGTAGGTCACTTTTTGGATTTGTTGTAAGCTGTGTCTTCATCAAATGTCACATCCCTGTTGATGTCAATCTTCTTGTATCCTGGGAAATATATTCTGTAATCCTTCGAGCTTTCAGAGTATCCAACAAATATACCCTTCTTTCCTAAAGGATCTAATTTAGTCCTCTTCTCTTTTGGAATGTGGATGTACACAGGGAAGCCTAGTATTTTGAGATGGCTGACTTCTGGTTTCTTGTCGAAGAATACTTCTTCAGGAGTCTTGTTCTCGAGTACTCTATGTGGAGTTCAGTTCTGTACATACACCGTTGTTTTGGCAGTTTTCATCCAAAGATGCATAGGAAGGTCTTGATCATGAAGCATTGCTTTTATAGCTTCCGTAATAGTTCTGTTCTTTCGTTCCGCAATCCCATTTTGTTGTGGACTATAAGGAGTGGACAACTCCCTCTATATCCCTTATTCTTTGCATAGCTCTTTGAACTCATTTGATGTGAATTCTCCGCCATTATCTGATCGAATGGTCTTGATCTTCTTTTCAGTATGGTTCTCGATCAAGGCTTGAATTCTTTGAACTTACTGAATACTTCTTCTTTGTTCTTCATGAAGTAAACCCATGTCTTCCTAGAAAAGTCATCAATAAAAGAAACATAATATGCATACCCACTTAGAGAGTTTGATGACATAGGACTGCATACATCGGAGTGGATGATTTCCAAGATTAATTTTGCTTTGCTTTTGCTGCTTGGAAATTTCTTCTTTGTATTCTTTCCTTTTGCACATCCTTTACAGACCCCATCATGTTTTGCTTGGATTTTTGGAATACCTTTGACAACTTTGCTTGCAATAGGTAGTGCTCTGTAACACACATGTGCAAGCCTTCTATGCCAAAGTTCACTTGGCTCTACTATGTCATGGACCAAGGATTGTTCTAGATGGCCCCTTAATTTGTACAATCTGCCTTCTTGTTCTCCAATGACTACCGCATCATCGATAGTATTTCCTTTTGGCCACATGATGACTTGACCATATATGAATGCAACCTGCATTCCTTTTGCATTTAATGATGATATGGAGAGAAGGTTTTTCTTGAGTCCTATCACAAACAATACTTCTTTCATTGTTAGAGATTTTTCAGAGTATAACTTATATGAAGATTCCCCACTACCTTTTATTGGATATTGGTAGTCATCTCCTAGCTTTACCTTGTGAGGTGATTGATGTTCTGATAGTCTCACAAAGGATTCCTTGAATCCCATCATATGTTTGGAAGCCCCACTGTCTATAAGCCAATCATCACTTCCATTAGTAATGTTACCTATGAGAATGGATATCATAACATATTTATCCTCGCATGAAGAATCTTCACTTTCATATCTGACCACTTATACTATGAAATGAGAACTTTATACTAAGAACGAGAACTCTAGCCATAAAAACGATGATTTTTGCATAAAAAACACCAAAAACACCCACCAAATAGAAAAGTGTTGATACCAGTATACACGCTTTTTTTTTCGGGGTAGGAAATACAGCCATGGACTAAACATCCCATACTGTTGTTTACAAAAACTTTAAAATCAACCTCAAAATTGGAAAAAAAAAATTCTTCAAGAAATAAATTACAACTTTTTTAAAACTTGCATATTAAACAAAAAAAAAATTATTTCATAAATAATTTCACCCATCTAACCATATTAAATCAAAGAGATTATGATGTGATTCATAATGAAATCGTATATTAGACTGTATAAGAACAAATGATTCTTATAAATATTCAAAAACTCCTTTAGAGTTTCGATTACAAACATCATACTAATAAAAAACATCTAAAATGTTTCATGTGAAATTATTCAAATTCATCCATGGATTTTGACACCCCATTAGAATCTACATTTTCTATAGATGAAAAACTAGACGAAGATGTAGATGAACCAAATTCTTCTATATTATCAATGGGTGCACTATCTGAGTCTACATCTATGCCCATCACTTCAGATGTCATATTCCTTCGGGATATACGGCTTGGTTTAGCAGACTCTCATCTTGCAACTTCTTCTTTTGGAAACAACCTCTTGATAATCTCTATAGTCTTGGAGAAAAGAGTTCCTTTCTTTTTAAACTTGAAATCATAAGGCAGTATATCAACTCCCTCTAAATTCAAGATGTCAATGGGGCAACGATTTGTTTTTTACCCTTTCTTTTTCTTTTTTCTGCAATTATTATTTTGTTTTTTTTAATTCATGTAGTATTAATTGAAGCATGACCTACCCCCTATGCCAGTATTTTTAGTTTTATTTTTTTTTATTTTTTTTTTCAACTACTTAAATGTCACCTAGCTCTCTCAACCTCCTAACACCCCCCGACATTACAATAAAAAAATTAAACCCCTAACTCTCCCTCTCCACAACATTACATTAAAAAAAATTAAAAAAATATAAAACACCTTCTTCCTAACACCTGAACCCCAACAACATTACAGTAAAAATTTTAAAACAACACAAATTATTTTTAAAAAATATTTATTTGTAAAAACAATAATTAAAAATAACAATTCTATGTCAACTTTGAGAGCATGTAAGTCTAAATGATAAAAAAAAACTTATCGCATCATTTTAGACAAGCTTTATGTAAAAACAACACTATCATTAAATCAACGTGTCACCTTTACATATGGATACAAATAATTGCATTATATCAACCCAACATTACCAATTACCAAACTTGACGCATACAAACTCTAGCTTTTCTTAATTTAGATTATTACACGAAATGTCATCCAATATTTTATTTGAAAATTACATGAAATGTCGTCCAATTTTTTATTTGAAAAGTCATCCAAGATCGCAATGTGTAAGAATAAATAGTTTGATATCCCTTTAGACTTAATGTGCACATATTTATATATGGTAGTGCAACTTGCGATTACCATAGCTTAATAGTATTCAGAGAACTCTTTGATTGGTCTCTCATTTAGCTATAAACTCCGGACAATATTCCATTGTGTGGCATATATCTCTACAACCTATATTAGCCTTGTCTAATTCCTACATTTTTTTTTTTGTAGGAAGGTCTGAAGATGTGAGTAATATTGATAATGGTGCATTTGCAATGTGTTTGTACTCGAATTAAGAGGTTTTCCAGTAGGTGGGTGTACAGAATTGAGAATAAGCAAGATGATGGCAATGTACATCTTTCTTTTTAATTCGTGAGCAGAGATCGTAGAGATTCCCAAATGCTAATGTTGAATGTTCAAAATTGAATGTTCAAAATGAGCATATCATCTCCTTCCATCTTTTTGTTTTTAAAATATCCTTTCCTATAGTTGTCAGATTCATTG
Organism: Pseudotsuga menziesii; assembly: GCA_001517045.1. Classification (NCBI taxonomy): domain Eukaryota; kingdom Viridiplantae; phylum Streptophyta; class Pinopsida; order Pinales; family Pinaceae; genus Pseudotsuga; species Pseudotsuga menziesii. The sequence continues at coordinate 279,909 of LPNX011151027.1, forward strand.
AATGCTTTGACTCATATATAAATGATTTATAATATGTATAACTTATTTACTATTTCAAATAAAAAATCCTCATGAAACATAGATTAATTTTATTTAGTCTTTTAAAATTCTTACTTATAATTAGTTTATAAGTATCATAAGTAGCCGACCCATGAATCCTTGAACCAGGATATATATTAGCTTTTTAATTCGTGAGCAGAGATCGTAGAGATTCCCAAATGCTAATGTTGAATGTTCAAAATGAGCATATCATCTCCTTCCATCTTTTTGTTTTTAAAATATCCTTTCCTATATTTGTGAGATTCATTGAATGCTTTGACTCATATATAAATGATTTATAATATGTATAGCTTATTTACTATTTCAAATAAAAAATTCTCATGAAACATAGATTGATTTTATTTAGTCTTTTTAAATTCTTACTTATAATTCGTTTAACTATCATAAGTAGCCGACCCATGATTCCTTGAACTAGGATATGTATTTCGCATTTATGAACTTACCGATTTTTACTGTCGAACTTATCAAAGCTTACGTAAAAAACTATCTATAATTGTTATAATTATTGATGCTCATAAAACTTACATCTTATTGGTTTACTCAATATGATTTATGGTTAAATGTTATTCATTCTACAACAATATACTATATATAAAATTCAGTTTTAAGATATCCTATTTAAAACAACTAAATTGATTGTTACATATTGCAACACACATATGGACCGGCATATTTATGAATCTCCAGAATAAATGTCAATTGCTGAATAAGAAAGCCTATTGTGACGAATAGAATAACCCCAAAATCACATTTATAATAGTCCATGAAGAAAGTTCAGTTACAGATATATTAAGTCTCTTTTATTAGGCGAAAGCCCACCGTTATGGATAGGTGACTTTTACTTTAGACTCCTCGATGTATCCCATGCAGCCGGATACAATATCAGACAACTGAGTCCCCAATATAGTGGTTTCTTCGTATAATGGTATAATTACAGTGATCCTCGGTAGTGGGGAGATGCACCATTGACAACGTACACATCCATAGGTTCATGAGTGTTGCGAGTAGACATCAGTCCTATAACATATACATGAGCCACTATCTATAAACTGGATTGTGAGTTACAACCAGATATTGGCAGAGTCACACTAGCTGGGTCGTTTATTTATTTATTTTAAAATAGACCAGTATTATACCCATCACCTACAATTTCTAATGTTGTTATTAAAAAATAAACCTAGATTGATGATGAACAAGACTGCGGAGTTGTAGTTGCTGCGACATGGACTCCTCCTATTTTATGGACACAATTAAACAATAACCTACAAAGGTTGCGTCCTGGAGATTGCATTTCAACATGCATGTATGATTCTCAGAAGGAGAGGCAGGTGGGCCACGGGGAAGGGAGGAGGGAGTGGCTTCGCTTCCTCGGTCACCAAAGGGCCGCCAGTCACTGGTGGCGCAATTCTCATAATCACGCCACTAGTCACTAGCGGCCCTTTGGAACCCGAGGGAGCGGAGCTGCTCCCTCCTCCATTCCCCATGGACGACTCTTTGTTTACAGTCATATATTTTCACTACAGAATTCCAATTATCTGTCACGGTTCCTTGTTTTTTTTAGCGAACTGAACTCAAGTTTACCATCGAGTTCATTTCATATTAATTTTTATTATATATACATGTTAAGTTATTATATGAGAGTCGGATTTAAATGGAAGTGCAATGTGTCAATTCAATTCGGCTGCGAGAAAGGGAGGAGGTCATTGGTGGTGTGACCCTCAGAATCGCACCACCCATATTTGGCATTCGAGCAAGCTCCCTCCTCCCTTCCCCGTGGTCCCCATGGACGACTCTTTGTTTAAAGTCATATATTCTCACTATGGGTTCCCAATTCTCTGTCACGGTTTCTTATTTTTTTAGCGAACTCAACTCAAGTTTACCATTAAGTTCGTTTCATATTAGTTTTTATTAGATTTACATGTTGAGTTATTATGAGAGCCCATTTTAAAAGGAAGTGCAATGTGTCAATTAGATTTGGCAGGGGGAAGGGAGGAGGGAGTGGCTCTGCTCCCTCCTCCCTTCCCAGTGGACACGACTCTTTGTTTACAGACATATATTCTCACTATGGGTTCCCAATTCTCCTTGTTTTTTTAGCGAACTCAACTCAAGTTTACCATTCAGTTCATTTCAGAATCGCGCCACCAGTAACGGGAGGCCCTTTGGCACCCGAGGGAGCGGAGCCACTCTCTCCTCCCTTCCCAGTGGACACAACTCTTTGTTTACAAACATATATTCTCCCTACGGGTTCCCAATTCTCCTTGTTTTTTTAGTGAAATCAACTCAAGTTTAACATTCAGTTCGTTTCACATTATTTTTTATTATATTTACATGTTGAGTTATTATGAGAACCCATTTTAAATAGAAGTGCAATGTGTCAATTAGACTTGGAACATATCATTTTTATTAATGTATATATAAATTAAGGTCGCAAAGTTGCCATACTAACATACTAACTAGGTTCTTCATATTCCTGAAAATTATAAATTAAAATTAGAAAATTACATAATGTTTCATCTAGATCGCTATTAAGTAGATGTCAATTAATTTGTCCTTACATTTTGAAAATTACATAATGTTTTATGGAGATCGCTATTGAGTAGATGTCAATTAATTTGTTCTTAAATATTGTGGGAGTGTTATATTAAATTAATTTAATAGTTGTTACATAAAAGTAGTAAAGATATATGTAGGGATTAGTGAAACAAATAAGTAGAGAGTTTTTTTGGATATACCATTAAGGAAAAGTTGTTTTTAAATGATACTTATGTGAAACTTTTTAAATAATTTAGAAGATTTTTTGTTTGTTTGGTGATGTGTTAGGTTTTATACTTAATGGAGAATGTATTTCATGTTAAATATATATATATATATATATATATATATATATAAGGGTTTACTTAAAATTTATTTTGGATGTAAGTTCTTGTATATTGGATATTAATTCCCTTATGAGATTGATATTGTGTAAAAGACACCTTTAGAATTGATTTTGGAGGTAAGTTCTTGTATATTGGATATTAATTTTTTTATGATATGGATAGTGTATAAATGATAAGTGAATGTCGGTTGTGGTATGAAATAGATAATGTATAAATAAACATTATCTTCTTGTAGATTACAGAAATGGGTGTTGTTTAAAAAAAAAAATTAAAAACATTATGTTGGTGTATTTTTGGGAGGAGGGCCGAGGCGTGGAGGAGGAGGGGGGAGGGGGGTCACTGGGAAGGGAGGGAGAAGAGAGTGGTGGGATTTTATTTTTATTTTTTTTAATATAATGATTAGGGGGGTGTTTAGGGGGTTACGGAGTTAAAATGATTTTTTTAATATTGTTTTAAATTTAATGTTGTGGGGGTTAGGGGAAGAGTTTATAAAAAAATTATTTATATTTTTTTTAACGTAATGTTGTTTGGGTGAGGTGGAGTTTAGGGGCTAGAGGATATATATATATATATATATTTAAATTTAATGTAATGTTGTGGGGTGCGGTTTAGCGGGTTAGGGGGGATTTTAATTTTATTTTAATGCAATGTTTTTAGTATAATGTTGTGGGAGGTTTAGGGGGTTAGGGGGTTTTAATTTTAATTTTTTTTTAAATTTAATGTTGATGTTAGGGTTGGGGTCGTTTTAAATTTTATTTTTTTAATGTAATGTTTAGGAGGTTGGGGGGGTTCATTTTTTTAATGTAATATCGATGTTAAGGTTAGAGAATTAGGGGGTTAGGAGTGACTATATACATCTATCATAAGACATCAATGTTGATTAATTTTATCATATATAATTTTTCAAGAGAAGGAGACTCAATCTTATATTTGTTCTCGGGTTCAAGTAAAATTTATGATATTACATATGAACGCATATTTCAAGTTTTATTTATTTTTTATTCTTCATTAAATTTTTTTGAAAGTATGCAGGATTTATGTTATTTGACTTAACTATTTTTTTTGGGTGATTAGGTACAACAATAACATGCTCCTTACATAAAGGAAGGAATTGCATATCCATTGATAATGATCCACTGCAATTCAATTATATCAAGCAAAGAATTAGTGTTATTCAAATTCTTCTAGATGAATTGCAAGAAGTTAGTTTGAAGAAATGAGAGTTTAGTAAAACACTTGTGGTGAAGATGTCAAAATAGACTCAACAACAATTGGGAGGGATGTTTGGAAAGGAGCACTTTGGGAATATTGAAGACATAGAACACCCAATGGAAGAGGACACTAATGTCCCTAAAGAAAGCCAAGCTCAAAAAATTATAATTTCGATGAAGAATTTGGCCTGCATGATATTGTTGATTAGTTTTATGTTTTGAAGAAAATGTTAAATTTGCAACTTTTTGATAACATATATTAGTAATGTTTTGTCTTTCATACTTTATTTTAAAAATACAATTTCTATATATAATGTTTTTAATATGTTATTTACAAATATATGGTATAATTTTTCTTGAGTTTGTGTGAATCGTTTGTTTTTGGAAAATAATATGAAACAATATCACTTTTATACAAAAAAATACTTGAAATTCCATTGAAAATGGTTATAAATGTCTTTATTTTCTGGAAATTTTTACAATTTTGTCAATGATAATGTCTTATTTTGTCCATAAAAATGTCTTGCTTTAGAGAAAAATTTACAAAATGTATATGTTTTTCATTAGAACCTGCTTCTAAATGTATGTTATTTTGTTAAATTTCTAAAAACACACTTGAAACTAGAAATAAAAAATAGTTTACAAAAAATATGATTCAAAGGCCCAAAAAAATGCCTCAAAATGAATATGTGTGATACTGGTATCAACCCTTTTTGAAACTGAGGTAAAAATAGATACTAAAATTAGGAGAGAGAAAAACGAGAACTGTGTCGAGTTCTCGTTTCATAGTATAAGTGGTTATCTGGATCTCTTCCTGGATGGTTCATCATCCTCTACAGCATGAGCATGATGTCTTCTTTTGTTGCTCTTCTTTACTATCTTCTGTTTGTTAGGACAATTCCTTGCATGGTGTCCTGCTTCATCACATGTATAGCATATGATCCTAGATGCATCTTTTCTAGTGTTATCTTTGTGAGAGCGCTTACCTCTAGAGCTATGAGGTCTTATTTTTCTTGACTTGGAGTGAGACTTGGAGTGTATGGTGAGAGCTTGGTCTTCACTTCCCATCTCTTCTCGAGCTGCTATCTAAGCTTATTCTTGAGAGCACTCTTCCCATAGTCTGCTGAACTTGAATAACTTCTTCCTAACATAGGATGAAAGAATCCCATGACCTAGGAAGGCCATTCAATGTAGTCATTACAATTTCTGCATTTTCCACTTCTTCATCAACTGCTTCTCGTTTCTCTTTGATATGAGAAACTCTTGTGAAGTAAGACTGAATTGTTTCTGCATTCTGAATCTCCACATTATTCAGTTGGTTTCTGAGGGTCATCTTTCAGTTTATGTTCTTCCCTTAAAACAATTTGGTTAGGGCATCAAACATAGTTTTAGGTGTCTTGAGAGAGGACACCTGTGGAATAAGGTGATCCTTGATAGAATCAACAATGATCCTCTTTTCCATAACCATCTTCTCCTTATGTAAGGTCTTTGCCTCATCTCCCTCTGGAAATGGAACCTTCTCATTGATGTAGGAGTCTAATTCATTTTCTTCCAGGACCAAGGAGATCCTATACTTCCAGGATCAGAAGTTATCAGCTCCCTCAAGCTTTTCATCAAGCTTGGTATGATGAGACATCTTAACTGAGAATCTCAAGTGGAAATATGAAAGACTTTAAATCTTACTAGGTTCAAGATGTCGGATCTAAAATTTGAGCTGAAATTCTATAGAGCTGGTTCAGGATCAAATTAGGGTTTTGCTTTTCCGGAGTTATGTCCACCCAAATTCCTTAAAATTTGTCCCTAACTTCGATTTTGGGGAGGAGATCAATCCATGCCTGGGCTCACTGAAAAATTCATCTTCTGTGAAAATCCCTAATTTTCAATAGTAGCGAAAGGTCCAAAACTAAAAAACCTCAGAATTGGATTCTGATTTGACAAAAAGATGCACCCTAAGGAGGAGAGGCATTCCACCTTTATTTTGCTGAAAATCTATGGAGGAAGATCCACAAACTAGGAAGCCCTAGTTCCCACAGTTGGACAGTGTATTTTTCTCAGGTTAGCTCTGATACCATGTTAGTTTTTCAACATTAAGCTAGCATTATGTTAGGATCTTTACTGAGAGAATAAAAAGTACAAAAATCAAACACAAGAGACAATGAACACATTTTTTTTCATTGGGGAAACCATAAATGGAGAAAAACCCATAACTTCCTCAGAGATAGAATCAGCACAAGATGTAAAACCCCAAAATAGTAAGATGCACTCCTGACACTAGTAATATTCTTCTTGTCTAGCCCCAGTGTCTTCTCCTTCCTCAACTATGTGCTACACTTGAGTGTGTGAGTGATGTGTGCTAAATAGAGACCCCAGATTTCTATTTATATTAATCCTGACATGACTAAAACCCTACTAGGGCTGACCTCTAGTAGGAGAGTCTAATAACCCTAGTGCCCTGAAATTGCGGAAACTTTAACCCTTACACAATCGGAGGGTTACTCACTATGACTTGACATGACTTATTTTCATTATTGATTCTCCCGATCAGAACATCGGGGCATGACAACATGACTCAATTACATAATAGATACATCCTGGAATAAACATCGGGTTACAATACATAAGATACATAGATG
>LPNX011151027.1:286700-298630 GCA_001517045.1 Pseudotsuga menziesii
CGAAAGTATACCTCAGGATATGTGTTCATGCCTAAAGAAGGACGAATCATCTGGTCAAGAAAGAAATAGAGTGCCATAGCACTCTCATGTACATAGTTAGAGTATATAGGAGTTGTGAATGAAGCTACTCAGTGTTTGTGGTTGCAGGGGATACTTGGAGAATGTGGTTTCGAATCATATTTTTCAGTAGTCATCTATTGTGAAAATCAAATCACTGTTTGAATATCGACTGATCCAGTTCAAAGACAAAGAACCAAGCACACTGAGATCCATATGCACTATATCAGGGAGCTTGTGCGTGATGGTACCATTCCTCTACTCTACTGTGCATCTTCAGAACAAGTAGCAGATATCTTCACCAAAGTATTCTTAGAGAAGACCTTTAGTAATTGAAAATAACTACTACGGATTTTTTATCATGTGGTGAAGTGTGATTGGTAACAATATTTCCAAAATTTTGTTTCCTGTCCATGTTTAGGGGAGGATTTTTCCATTGAGTTTTTTCCTATTTCCTTGGTTGTATGGACATGCAGTATGTAAAAGGGTGACTAAGAATTGTTTCTAGGCCCTAAAAATTTTAGATGTTTACTCATAAATTCAGGATAAGGGGGGGTTTTGGAATAATCAACCCACAGTTACCCATATTTGACATTACTTAATCATTTTTGTTGTATTCCTAGATTCATAGACTCCTCTCTATGCTAGTTGGATTCCACATGTTCCTAGAAGTAAATACTTGCTAAAATGGGTCATGAAGCACTTTGGAATCATCATAGAAACTATTTTAGCAAGTATTCTTTTATTCTTGTTCCTAAAAGCACAGTTTTGATTTTTCTAAAAGCTACCTTGCTTTATAGCAGTTTTAAGGCATAAAGGAAAAGATAGTCTAGGGGAACTTTCCTTATTACTTTCCCACATCATCCTCCTTCCTTTTCTCCAAAAAAAGCATGAATGAGTTTTATTTCCATCACTTATTATCTTTACCACTTTATTTATCTAATCTGTGAGCATATTCATATATTTGGAAGTCTTTCTTGCACCTATGGGGGATTTGACTAGATTTAGTAAGCTTGATTTTTTACCAATTCGAACAGAAACCTAGTGATTTCAAATATATCATGTAATTATATATTCAAGAAGCCTATTACTTCATATGATTGGATTATATACAATTATTCAATAAAGGATGAATTTATGCTCCAATTTAAGTCTCCTTTTGTATGAATTTTGTATGTTTGATTAGCAATTTTGTGAGTGTAATTGATCTATCACTTGGGTTCAATTTCCTCAATTGATAGAAGAAGAACAATATGAATATAATAAAAACAATCAGAATTGTATGGTTACTAAGATTACCAAGGGTGGTGATGTAACAGTAACAAGAAAAGGAGAGGAAGGGAAAAGAATCCAAGAAGAGAATTCTCTTACATCAAGCATCATTATGCTAATAAATTTCCTGTTTACTGTTGTAATAGGAAGACTAAATTGTTTATATGTAGGTAGAGGAGAACTAGTTGAAAAATTGTTTGTAGGGAAAACAAAAGAAGAACTGGAGTGTTCAAAGAAGTCTAAACACATGATGGAAGAACCAAAGAACTAGTTAAAAACACATTACTGGAAAACAAGGATGAAGAGGAGAAAGGTTTGACGCTGTAGTACACTTAGGAAATTCTCAACAAGTGAACATGAGCTAGAGATGCATACCAGAATTCTTGTGACATAGCCATTGAAATTTGGAGCCATTATGAATAGTAAAGTGACCAAAAGTACGAGGAAGAAGGACCATCTGGAGCATTTAGTCAAATGGAAGAAACGACTAGCAGCATATTCTACATGAATGAGAACTACATAATTAGATACCAAGGGTTGGACTGTAACTGAACTCATGAGTAGAGGTTCATTATTTTTCACCCTTGCGAGTTTGATGTAGGAGCATCCAGCTAATCATTTCAAATTCCATGTTCAATGTTAGATCAAGACAGGAAGGGGTCTCCAAATTTTGAGTTAATAGTCCCTAGACTATTACATTGTAAATAACCTATGTTTTTATGAAATTTATAGATAATGATGACTCATTCTACTTAGTCACAGTCTATTAGAGTAGTAGGAATAATGGCGGGTCGCAACTCCTTGCGTGGAGATCAGTCACTGAATTGTTTGTTTGTACATAGACATTTTTTCCTTATGTGTGGTAGCGTCTGTTATAGAACTAACTCAAAGGGGGAAGCAACAAATTAGGATAAATAGCTAAGTTTGAGAAGTAGTAGGGGTTCCTCTTTTCATGGTGAGGATTGCAAATTTGCAGAGGGAAGAATATACTGCGTCTCTGTCTATCTGTAAATGGGTTGCAGAGACTGAAAGAGGGCCAATTGTGTGTGTCTATTTATTTTATTATTTAATAGAAAGGTTATAAGTGTTTGTTGCAGTATTATTAACTTATATGCATGCATTTCTATGAATGGTGTTACTGTGCAGAGCCAACTATGGAGGTATTCTGAACATCGGCGTGTTTTAATGAAACTATTGGTTCAAATGAAAAAGTTGATGCTTGAATGAACTAAAGTATAGGTAGATGCATCCATAGGGTTGCTAGGTTGATAAATCGAGGATAAAGGTTGTATTGATCAACCTTTGATCAATCTACACCAAAATCCAATTTTTCTACCTTAACAAGTTTTGCAGAAAACGTACGGCAGTGATCGAGGTTGCAGAGGAAAATCCAATGGTGGGAAAAATTGCGGAAAAATATTTGCAGGCGAAAAATTGTGGAGGAGTAACTTTGGGAAAATCGAAATACCGCATCTTGCATCCCGCAACCTAAGTGCGGAAGAAGAATTGTGAAGGGATAACTTTGGAAATTTTTCATCTTGCATCCCACAACCCAGAAGCGGAAACTCTGTTGCAGAAGGAGAATTACGGACGAAAATTTATGGATTATTGGCGTTCCACATCCCGCAACCTGGATGCAGAAAATCTGTTGCAGAAACAAAGTTGCGGGGGGGATGGGAATTGTGAAAAGGCGGGAACTGAGGAAAAATTGTCGGGGGGGGCATTTTACCATAGAATTTGGTGGTTAAGCTAAATTTGGTGATCCTGGAAAGTGTAGGGCCCTGAAGATACTAGAGGTGCTAGTTGGGTTGGTTTTGGTATAACCCCCTGCACCAGATATAGTCTAAGGATGGTTAGTCCCAACATATACATCTTGGATGATCCTTCCTTTCATAATTACAAGATCAAGTCCAAAAATATCAACATTTAAGATGATCCTTGATTTCAAAATTATGAGATCAAGTCCAAGGATGATAAATACCAATATCATCATCTTGGACGATCCTTTCTTTCGAAATTATAGGATCCATTCCAACAAGATCAACATTTAAGAGGGTCCTTCCTTTCAGAATTACGAGATAAAGTATCAGGATGATAAATCACAACATCATCATCTTGGTGTATCCTTCCTTTCAGAATTACAAGGTCCAGTCCAACATGATCAACATTTAAGACGATCCTTCCTTTCATAATTACGAGATCAAATATAAGGATGATTAATTCGAAAGTAGATACTCGGTGTTGTCAGGATTCCATATCATCAATACTACTCCCATTTCATGGGAATTCCTTGGGGATAACACCAATCTTGTCTCGGAATTGTTCAAACTTCACACAAGAAAGAGGCTTAGCCAGAAAATTTGCAACCTACTCATCTATGCCCACATATTGGAGCTTTATAGATTCCTTATGCACCATGTCATGAATGTAGGAATACCGTATTTCTATGTGCTTTGTATTATCATGGAACATGAGCTTCTCTATAATATTCATGCAGCTTTGGTTATCACATAGAATAATGGTAGCATCCATCTCTAGATCGAATATATATGATAACAAATTCCTAATCCATATGGCTTCACAACTGGCGGAACAAGCTGAAATATATTTCGCTTCTGTAGTGATGAGAGCAACACTGGACTTATTCCTTCTTAGCAATGAGATCATAGTTGATCCCAGACTAAAACATCCTCCTAGAGTGCTCTTTCTATCTGTGACACTTCCTACCCAATATGAATCTGTAGAACCTCATTATTTGAAGTTGTGATCTCTTGTATAACTAAGGCCATATCCTATCATACTTTTTAGGTACCCCATCACATGATTTGCATATATTAAGTGAACATGTATGGATTCAACCTAATACTGACTCAAAGTATTCACAACAAATCATATATGTGGTTGGGTATTCGTCACATACATCAATGAAGCAATGATCTCTCTGTATAGTGTCACAACCACTAATTCTAGTGAAGCATAATACAACAAATTCAAGTGTGTATCCATGGGTGTGTCCATGGATTTACATTCCAACATGTCAAAACTTTTCAATATTTCCAATACATACTTACCTAGTTTAAGGAATATTCCTTCTAGGCTCTACCATACTTCAAGACCTAGAAAATAATGCATCAAGCCAAGGTCTTTAATCGAGAATTCTACATCGAGCTTCTTCTTACATTCTAAAATTTGCTTCTCACTACCTATCAAGAATAAGTCAATCACATACAATATTAATATGGTAGGTTCATTATCCATAACCTTGAAGTAAAGGTTAGGATCAACCTTTCTTTTGGTAAAGCCCAGGCTCATCACAAAACAATCAATTCTTCCATACGAAGTTGTTGGAGATTGATTCAGTTCAAACATAGCCTTCTTTAATTTACATACATCTATTTTTATGTCTTCGACTTGAAAACCTTGTGGTTGTTCTATGTTCACTTCTTCTTCAATAACACCATTTAGGAATATTTTTTTCACATCCATCTGGTGTAACTTCCATTCTGTCTTGGATTCTAGTTCCATGATGGTTTTGATGGAAGTGTACCTTGCTACAGGAGGAAATGTCTCTTCATAATCAATTCCTTCCTTTTGAGAGAATCCACGGGCCAAAAATATGGCTTTGTACTTCTCAATACTTCCATCAATTGTATGTTTTATCTTGTATATCCATTTGGAAGATACCACAATTTTTCCTTCTAGCTTGGGAACCATTTCCAATACAACACTCTTCATTATGGATTGGTATTCTTCCATCATAGCTTCTAGCCATTCTTTATTCTGAACAACTACTTTGAAACAAGTAGGTCCTTTTTCTACAAGATCACACATCAAATCCACATAACTAGGAAATGGATTTGGCTTCTTTCTCTACCTTGTGGAGCCTTCTAGAGCACCATATGTTTCTGATTCTTGAATAATATCATGGAACAAAGCTCACTTTCTCTTATGGGAGATATTCATGTGGGGAGGTTCTTGGGGCTCCAATCTATCATGTTCTTCCAGAATCTCAAGATCATGAAAATGTGTAAATTCCTTCATTAGTTTTGTAGCTTTGGGAGCTACAGCTTATCCATATGTTTCTTCAGGTTGGCACTTTGCGAATTTCATGAGAGATGCATATTCATAAAAGGTTATATCCTTGTTGATTTCCATATGATGGTAACTCGGTATATATATTCGGAAGGACTTGGATACCTCACAGTACCCAACAAATATTCCTTTCTTTCTGGAAGGATCTAATTTGGTTCTTCTCTCTTTTGGTATGTGAACAAAAACTAGACAACCAAATATATTGAGGTGACATACCTCTAGTTTTTGTTAATATTTCATATTATTAGCTAGATATCATTATATATATAATCCAAATTCACAATAGTACCATATGCATAATCACTGAAACAAACACAATCACAATATAGACACAAATTTATCCTGGGAAACCCTTAAGGGGAAGAAAACCCAACAAAAATTCATTTGTATAAGATGTATAAGATAAAACCCCAAAACAAGTAATCCTCCTCCTTGTTTTTATGTCCCTCTCTCTCTCTCTCCTATGCACAATAGACAAGTGTGAGTCTATGTTCAAATGAGGAACACAAATTCTCTATTTATACTCTTTTAACAACTTGACATTTAACCTAACAATTTGGACCCCTAAACTTACTAGGATGACTTCACCTACGAAATCTAAATACAATATTATATTATACTCACTAGGGTACTTTTGACTCTACTTAAAATGGAGGATTTACCTCATGAATTTTTGATGACCAAATACAATAGTAAAATTCTGAGGGACTAATAAGATAGATACCCCTTGGGGTACAACAGTAAAATACATTTAGAATATTATTCAAAGTTACAATATTTCAACACTCCCCCTCAACGAGAAGGGTATTCTACTGAAAACAACATTGTCAACTATAGGAGTAACGAGAGAGTGTGTCTTTCACAGTATCAACGTAAAAAATCAATATGTCATAGGAATTTGTCAACAATCATCGACATCTGGAACAATTAATGGAATATATTCAATATATTTAGTACATGAACATTATCTTCTACAACACCGAGTCTTCATCTTCTACAACACTTGATCACTTGATCCTTTGTAGCAACACTTTGATCTTTTGATCCCTTCTAGCAGCACTTTGATCTTATTGATCCTTTGCAGCAACACTTCGATCTTCTTGATCCTTTGCAAAAGCAGTTCAATCTTCTTGATCCTTTTCCACAACACTACCTACAGTACACATGATCTCTTTGTGGGATGATCAATCCCTACCAATTTAGGACATAAGTTTAAGGATGATGAAATCCCCATCATCCTACTCCCCCTTAACAAATAGGGTCTATAGTATAGACAAGTTGAATCATCTGCAAATAAATGCAGGACCACATCATCTACAAATGAATATAGATCTCGTCTACAAATGAATGCAGAGCCTATCATCTGCAAGTGAATGCAAGACTCAATGTAGACCATCCTCAACTTGTTATGTCTAGGACCACTTCAAGTGAATGTTATACTACGACATCTACATGTGAATGTAGGAACACTCTCTATTTGAGAGTAGCATTTGCAACTAGATATCTATTCCGCAACTTCTGAGAATTGATTCATAGAAAGATCTAGAAGCCAAATTCTCATAATTCCCTATAGTTTGAAAAAAAACACAAATTAGCTAAAAAGACTGAAAATGTATTCATACATGAAGTCAATAGTGGATATCACACTACAACAAAACCCTATCATTAGTGTCTCTTTTAGCTTCCTTTTTAGCATCCACTATCACTTTTAGTGTATTTTTCATCATTTTTTGGACAAAGTGGGCCCTTTTTCCACAGGATGGTGCTTTTAATGGAGTTATTTGTGTCTCTTTCTAAAAGTTGTTTCTATCTTCGACGCTAATTAGCATCCCAATTAGCATCTCAAGTAGTGTCTCAATTAGAATCCCAATTAGAAACCCAATTAGTGTCCCAAGTTAAAAGTTGGCGCTATTTTGGATGGATCATTTGTGTCTCAATTAGCATCACAATTAGCATCCCAATTAGCATCCAAATTATTGTCCCACGTAGGCTCCCAATTAGCATCCCAATTACTATCCCAATTTAAAATTTGGTTCTATTTTGAACAATAATTAGCATCTCAATTAACGACCCAATTAGCATCAAAATTAGCATCCCCATTAGCATCCCAATTATCGTCCAAAAAAGAATCCCATATAACGCCCAAAATAGCCTCCAAAAAAATGTCTAGGATAGCACTAGGTCATATTTATTAATGTCAGTGTCAGTGGCAATGTCAATGATTATGATTCATGTGATAGTAATTTTGGGTCTTGACTCTATCATAATGGCACCTAAATTATTGTAACCATGGAACTTACGAATATTGATTAATCCTTATGAGGGGTAAATTACCTTAATGTCACCTAAATTGCTCTAATGGCATTTGAGTGTCCCCAACAACATTTGATAGACCCTAATGGCATTTCATTGGTCCTAACAACATGAGGATGATGCTTTACGATAATTATGATGGAGTTTATGGATATTATTTGATACATATAAGACTATATCATCCATTCCTATGAGTTAGTAGGGTTCCTTGCTCAGTATTATTGAAATTATATTGATGATGAATACGACAACAACAATGATGTTGATTTATTGTATGATGATGATGACGATGTGGATGTCAACGCTGATTATGCATGTGCTAGCACTTTTGGATCCTAATTTCATCTAATGGCACCTAAATGTATTTAACAACATCTAAATGACCCTATTAACATCGAAATGTTTGTAACGACATATAAATGACCTTAACAATTACATGACATGAATCCTAATGGTGATGAGTGATTAAGAACACTAATGGCATACAAGTGACCATAATGACAATGATGACGATGATTTTGTTAATGATGTACTTAATGCTGAAGATGAGGATGATAATGAGGATAATGATCAAGATGATGTTGATGTACCATATCGCATTGATAATGATGATGATGACAACATGGATGTCTACGATGATGATGCATGTCATAATACTTGGCGATATTGACTGATCCTAATGGAACTTAAATGTTCATAATGACATATGAGAGACATATTAATATCACCTAAATGGATGTAATGACATTAGATGTTGTCGACAACATTTTAGTGACCTTAATGGAATTTGAGTGACAGTAACAACATGGAATGGATCAAAATGGTGATGACTAATGATGGACCATAATGGCATATGAGTGACCCTATCAATGATGATGAAAATGATGCGGTTGATGATTTATTTCTTGATGAGGACAATGATGTTGTTTATGATGTACTTATTGATGTAGATGTTGTTGATGATGATAATGATGATTAAATGTATGATGTACTTTACGTTGACATTCACTTGTCCTCGACAACATTTGAGTGACCTTAATAGAATTTCAATGCGCTTAATGGAATTTGAGTGACCTTAATGGCACTTTTTCTTGACAACATTTCAATGATAAGTTGGATGTGGTAAATTGATTACAAAATATTATCTACTGTGTATAGATAACCACATTAATTGGGCAAATATTATTGATAAACTAAGTTGTCTACCTTGTCAACATTGTTCATTAGTGCAATATGGAACATTACTATAGTAAAGTTCATAGAATTATTCAATAGTGTGCATAATATTAACTAAACAATCATTTCCATTTCATTATTCAATGCATAATAAAAAAAGGGAAGACATGTGGTTAAAATAAATTGAAACAAAAATAACATTTGCTAACCCCTTGATAAAATGACTATTTTGAATAGTGATTTCCATGTACATTTAAGTATAGAGTCGTTAATAACAAAACTTTTGAATATTTCTAAATCAAGAAATTAGTTCAACATTACTAAATCCATGTGATAAAAAAACAATTTCATAGTTTTGGACATAAGATCATACTTATTCAAGTACTATGGATTAGAAATCCTGTAAAATTAGAAGTCTTCTTCATTTACATTATTATCAACATATATGTCATCCAATGCTTCCTTATAAATGTTTATATGGCCCTGTAAGTTTTTTATATTTTTTTTTCTACACCATCTTGCTAAAGTGGTATTATAATCATCTTCATGTTCACTTTATTCTAACTCTAGATCATCCAATTGATTTGCACCATCTTGATTCTCATCTATCTCTAGATCATCTAGCTATAGATCATGTTGATTAATGGCATGAAAAATGTTGTCATGTTGTGCTTCAAAATCTTCATCATCGTATTCTTGTGTTTGAACATCTTCCTATTGAACATCACTATGGGTAGTCATTTCTTCATTGTTCTCTAATCTCTCAGCTAGAATTGGTTGGATATCATTGTTTTGCTCAACATTCATCGAGTCATGATCAAATAAATGTCTTAATATTGGATCATAATGTATGACAAATATCCAATTTGGATCCAGAATACCTTCATAGAAAAACACCTGCACGTGAACCATAATCATATATTAGACATGCTAGTATAATTTTTAATTAATATGCACATTTATATTCATAATACACTATGAATTAACATATTGTACATAACCATTGATTCTGGTGATTATAGCTATGTTATATTGATAATAATACCCGTTCACAATGAATTGGTACGACATAGAGATCCTTTTCTTCTAGTAGGTACCTCAAGGAATCTATAGAAAATAATCCACTATGTGTATCATGTCTTTGCATCCTTCAAAATGCCTCATACCATCTACATGTAAAAATACAACCTCTGAAAGACCGGTAATCCAACTTAATAATTTCTTGGATTTTTCCAACATACTGAATCTTCCCTTCACTACTATTTTTATATTTTGAACTTGCTCGACTTGATTCCTTGAAATCAACCATGACACCACAATCAAAGGAGCCTATTTTTAAGTCTATTATTTCCACACGATAGTGTCGACCGTATGCCCACATTATAGGATATCTTCTCACATGTATTAGACCATTTTTTTAGTTCAACTAGAAAAAACAACTATATATGCATTACTAAATAGTCAATAGTGTCAACAATATTTAAAAAAAAAAAAATTTGTGCCATTTATAAATGTACCTTTCTTTCAGATCCTCTAGACATGTTGATATCATCTTTTATTATGTTTGAATCATTTTCGTCTTCATCTAATTGATTTTGAATTTGTTGACTAACCCATTGTAATGTGCAATCTTTGCCCCATTCCCTAGACAAATCCATGGGAAGTGGTGTATTCCTTGGGTTTGATCTCTTAAATTGAATCCTTTCTTCTAAAACCTCTGCCCTTTTCTCTTCATACAATTCAATTCATTTATTCATACAATCCATGTGGTAAATAACTACCTTGTCAAGCACAATATTGATGAAACAGGGCTTAGACACTGAGAGGGGGGTGAATCCGTGTTTATTTAAAAGTTTTAAAAATATCTTGCCAAATCACTTAGTCTAACCAGTCATATATATTATGAACATAAAGATACATACAAAGAATAAATATCAAAATTAATTTATTTTATTGAATAAAATTCTTGTTTACAAATTATAATTTTATCTAGACCCAACTAGATGGAGAGACCCAGCTTCCCTAGAAAGATTCAACTTTCCTACAAAACACGATTTGCATACATGAACTCGCATTTAGAGAGGAATCCAATCCTCATTCAGGCTCCATCCTGATTATAGACACCAATCTGTTTTTATGAACACAAGGTCCATATCAATGATAGAATATCCACCAAAATATTATATTTAATCCACCAAGACACACATTTCTTCAAGTAATGTCTTCATATTTATATACTTTCGTCACACCTCTTCATGAAACAAGGTGAATTCTCATGTACTCGCACATTTTCATATAATTATGTGTCTTTTACAAAATAAGAAAAACATAATAAAGTTAAAATAAGATTTAGTTATAAATTTATTTAGTACTTTTCTTAAACTCGTTTATCACATATCCATTTAGTACTTTTCTTAAAATCGTTTATCACATATCCATTTATATAACATTAAGACCTCTTTATAATCAAACTTTCACTTCCTCATTTGAGGCGACACCGTCGTTTATGCCTTTCTCCATGCAACACCATATGAAGGTCTTTTTAAAACAATTTTTAGTTCTTATAACAATAATATAATTATTATTTTTTATATTCATATTTGAATTCTAATAGTTGTTTCCCATTTTTTAAATCAAGGTTTTGATTTTTAGTTCCTCGTTTGAGGCGACACCGTCGTTTATGCCTTTCTCCATGCAACACCATATGAAGGTCTTTTTAAAACAATTTTTAGTTCTTATAACAATAATATAATTATTATTTTTTATATTCATATTTGAATTCTAATAGTTGTTTCCCATTTTTTAAATCAAGGTTTTGATTTCTTCTAAAACTTATTTAGCACTTTAAAAAGATATACTTTTGATATTAGCGCTTAATAATCTTATTTCCACGTTCTCCCTTTTGCCATGTTTTCTTTGATGCCATGTTCACCAATTCTCTGAGTTCCACATTCACTATGTTTGCATCAATTCCACATTCACAACATATGTACATTTTCCCTTATATGCTACATCTCAAT